>CM042697.1:276301218-276603718 GCA_023614405.1 Avena insularis
GGCTTCTACCTCAATCATGTGTTCTCTTCCTAGTTTACATTTTTCATCAAGAAGCTCTTGGGTGTGAGAAAGTTAATCTAAGAGGTCCACAAAATGTCTTTTGTGTTCCCCTTGCAAGTTATTCATGAACTCATCAAAAGCAATTATTTCCTTTTTAACCTCAAGAGACATTTCATCGTCATTTTCATCATTACTCAAGAGGGTGGGGTGAGATGATGAAGATACCTTCGTTCCTCTTGCCATAAGGCAAGTGACGTTATTGTTGGAGAGATTCTCATTTAGGGAGTCGAAGAGGGAGAATGTGGGAGTAGAAGCAGTGGAAAGAGCAACCACACCACTTGACGTTTCCTCTTCATTATCTTCATGATCTTCATCATCACAGGAGTATTCTTCATGAGTGATCAACACAATTTCACCTGACTTCTTGTTGATGGGATTCTTCTTGATGAAGGGTTTCTTGTAAGGAGCTTTGGAAGTTTTCTTCAACACAAGTTTACCTCCATGATCTTCTCTCTTCTCATAGGGACAACCCGCCACAAAGTGAGAGCGGTCACCACAATTGAAGCAAGTTCTCAATTTAGTGACATTTTCTCTTCTTCCATTTGGGTTGCTTCTTCGTTGCATTTCCATCTTGGCCTTGGCGGGGTTCTTCCAAAAGTTCTTCCACTACAATACCCTCGGGTGATACCGGGGCATTCCCCTTAGGTAATGGTGGAAGTTCCTCTTGGGGAGAAGGGGATGATGAGCCACCTTTATCTTTAACAAGTTGCTCAAGTAACTTGTGCAATTGTTTGATCTCGTTGGCCATGGTGGAGCTCAATCTTGTTTCCAAGTTATTGAGATCATCCATGGTCACTAAGGTAGGCGCACCACAACCTTCCCCATTGTTGCTACCCATATACTCTTAGGCGGTAAATCCCGAATAAAGAGCCGAGGCTCTGATACCAATTGAAAGGATCGTATGGGCACCTAGAGGGGGGGGGGGTGAATAGGTGCTACTTCAAATTTTCTTCTTTTTCAAATTAGGGTTTGACAAGAAAGATAAATTCTCTAGATTATGCAACTAAGGTGAATTTACCTATATGTCAAACAAGCAACAACTAGTACAACACTAAGCAAGAACAAGTAAGTAAAGTGTGGTAAAGGATAGAAGTAACCAAAGTGGTGGACATGGAGACACAAGGATTTGTTTCCCGTAGTTCCTTCCTTTTGAGGGGAAGTACGTCTATGTTTGGAGAGGGGGTGGTTTCAAACCACCAACGCCACAAGAGGCCTCCTTTGTTCTCCGATGAACCTCACCCCAAGGTGTTCGATTCACCTTCCACTATATCGGCAACCTTCAAGGTGGAAGCCGACACCTTTACAACAAGTTCGGGGCACACATCCACAAATTAATTGGAGGCTCGCAAATACAAGCAAGCTGTCAAAAAAATCAAAGACAAGCTTGTAAGAACCAAATCAAAGCTAGGGTTTCCAAAGAAACACAAGAGCATGGGGGCCCTCAAGTGAATGAGGGGGAAATGAAGATCTCTCTTGGTGAAGCTGTAGATCAAGGCCTCCTCCTTCGATTATCCAAAGATCAATGACTTTGGATGGTTGGATGAAGAGATCTTGTTGATTTGGTGGCTTAAATGGGGGTAGTGTTCTTGAGTGGGTCGAGCAGCTAGAGGAAGGGGATAAGGTCCCCTATTTATAAGCAGCCCCCTCCATGAACCGTTTTCTAATTGTTGGAGAAAAGTCAGACCGGAGAGTCCGGCCTGCACACCGGAGACTCCGGTCTACACTGGAGATTCCGGCCTATCTCCGGACCAACCTCCGGACCAGTATACTGATTGACCGAGCCCTTCTATGAGCCAAGTGGGCCGGAGACTCCGGTCTGAGTCTCACACCGAAGACTCTGTAGTAGTCTCCGGACCTTACTCTAGACCCCCTCACAGACTGTCCCCTCCGAGGATTCGTGCGGAAACTCCGGTCCACATCGGAGTCTCCGGTCCAGCCAGGGTCTGGTCTGGAATTTCCAGAAACATGTCAAACCTGCAGGAATATTTCCATAGTGTAAGGGTCCTTTTCACTTAGCATTATAACAACCTGTAGACAGTAACATACTGTAAAATGATCTACTTGTTGTTAACGAACACCAAAACTGATTATGACAATAAATGTCCTTTCAATAAGCAGTGGATAGTTTTAGTTAACCATTCTATTGTAGTTGCAATACTTACTAGTCAGATACAAATAGCACGAGACATCACAAAACCCAATAGTTGTTGGCACTTTTATTTACTCATTCTGTTGTAGTGAATCTTATTACTAGACATGTCAAAGTCAAATTTATAGCACTGCTTTAGTTATAGTTGTCTATGATCGAGATACTGTGCTCCAAGTCATCCATAACCGCGAACAGGAATTTTAGAAAGTTTTACCCTATAGGGGTAACAAATAGCAACACACGGACGATCAACCTCAGAAAAACCAAATGAAAACCCAATGAGGCATCACGAAAAAGCAATCACAAGGTTCGACGGGGCTCGATCTTCGAATCCGTGTAGGGAAACTTGGCGTGCCGAGGGTTCAGGTTCTAGAATCTTATCCGTGACGGAGGTCTTCGGTGACACCATGTACATCCTTCAAAACCATCGGCATCGATCCGGTCTTGACGAGGTGGTGCACACGTAGAATCTATCACAGCCGATCATCACGTGATGCTTCAAAACGACGAGTCTTAGCAACGGTGCCTACTAAGGACGAACACTTTATTACTTGATATTTAGTGAGAGGGATCATCTTATAATGCTACCATCGCGATCTAAGCAATACAAGATGCATAAAAGGATTAATATCACATGAAATTCATAATATGTGATATGATATGGTCTTTTTCTTGTGCCTTTGATATCATCTCCAAAGCACGAACATGATATCCATCATCACCGGCGTGGCGTCAAGGTCAATGGTGCCGCTTCATGGTTGTCCTCCACCAATAGAAACTATTACAACTACTCGATGAATAGACACGCAGGTCTTAACGAATTTAAAGACAACCATAAGGCTCCTGCCAGTTGCCAACTTATAATAAGGATCATTGCATACATCAAATATAATAACAATCACATCATGGCCATATCACATCACATCACATTCCCTACAAAAACAAGTTAGACTCCTCTAATTTTCTTTGCATGTTTTACGTGGCTTGGGCTTTCGAATAAGAACCGTTCTCACCTACGAACATGAACCACAACGTTGATACAAGTATTGTCAAGTGCCCATTGTAAATTTAATCTTTGCTATGGTAGGAGAGACAGACACCCGCAAAGTCACTTGTGCAATGCAAGTTGCACGTTGAGTGTGGAGCATGTCTCATGTACGATGAAATGTAAGGTTAGCCCAGGCCGCTTCATCCCACCATCCCGCAAGATGCAAAGCACACAAAAATCAAATGGCAACAAAGCATCAACGCCCATAAAACCATTGTGTTCCACTCATGCAACAGATATACGCATAGAGTCGGCTTTGATACCACTGTAGGGTTTGTTGCATCGAAAACAAAAAAATTCTATCGCAAGAACACATAAAACCAAGATCCAATCTATGGCAAAGCCAAGATCTAATCCATGAGATCGGTGCAACGCAATTGAATATAACTACCCCTTGTAGATCCAAAGTGTTTAATGAGATCAGATTCTCGTGGTTGATGTATTCAACACTTGCCGATCTCAAGATCGCGTAGACGATCCTTCCGACGCCGCATTTTGGCAACGCTTCTGCAGTCGGTCACACGTACGATAGTCTATGAAGACCTTCCTCTCCCTTGTTCCAGCAGGCAGCAGAGGTAGTAGATCCCCTCGAAATCCCAGCAGCACGACGACGTGGTGGTGGTGGAGGAAAAATCCCTGCAGGGCTTTGCCTAAGCCGGAGTAGGGCAATGGAGGAGGGAGGCTCCTAGGTTTTAGGTGGCGCCTAGGGTTTAGAGGGGAAAGGGACTTGGTACGCCTTGGACAAGGGTGTGTGTGTGTGTGGGAGGGTGCCCCCACCCCTCATTATATAGGTGGGGGTGGCCGGCCAAGGGTTCCTAGCCCAGGCCGCGTCCCCCCGCCCCAACTCAGCACCAAGGGAGAAGCTTGAAACCTTTTCCACCAAGTCTTCCTTCTTACCAAAAACTAGAGTTTGACATTTCAAACTAGGATTTTACTATTCAAAATAGGGTTTGACCCTTTTAGTAGTCTTGGCTGAATTGGCCCTTTAGGGTTTGGTGCGGTTGGCCCCTAGGACATACCACTGTCCAAATGACACCCTCTCGGGGTGGTCGAACCACTGGCGGTCCCTCTAGAAAATTCTAAAAGTATCCGGTCAAAACACCGAAACTTTTTCTCAACCATGGAAAACCACTTTGCTTAGATGAATCTTATTCTCCGGACCATTACAGATCTCCTCGTGATGTCCTGGATCCAATTCGAGACTCCAAATAACATTCGGTCTCCAACTCATATTCCATATCTACTTAAAGAACATTAACTCCTTAAGGGTGTCTCGCTACGGTTCGTGAACTATGTAGACATGATCAAGACACCTCTCCGATCAATAACCAATAGAAGGATCTGGAAATCCATATGGCTCCCACATATTTCTATGATGACTTCATGATCGAATGAACCATATACATACAACCTCGATTCCCTTTGTCGCGCGATACTTTACTTATTCGAGGTTTGATCGTCGGTATCTCTATACCTAATTCAACCTTGTTACTAATAAGTACTCTTTACTCATTCCATGATATGACATCCCTTGTGACCTAGTCACATGATTGCAAGCCAATTGGATGACATTCCGTTGAGAGGGCCCAGAGTATATCTATCCATCATATGGATGGACAAATCCCACTCTTTATCCATGTGCTTCAACACATACTTCCAGAATACCTAATGCCACGTTTATAACCACCTAGTTACGGAAGTGGTGTTGATTTCATCAAAGTATCCATCCGGTGATGGTGATTAACATGATCTCATGGTCGAAGGATTAGGTTACTATGTATTTGAAAGATTGTAGCAAACGAACTCTAAATGACTTGATTTTATGCTATTCTAACTATAGGAGTGTGTCTATCACATCATTCTCCTAATGACATGATCTTGTTATTAATAACATCCAATGTCTATGATTAGGAAACCATGATCATCTATTAATTAACAAGCTAGTTTAACAAGAGGCTTACTAGGGACTCTTTTATGTTTACAAAACACACAAGTATTAATGTTTCGGTTAATACAATTATAGCATGGGATGTAAATATTTATCAAAAATACAAAGATATAATAATAACCACTTTATTATTGCATATTGGGAATATCTCCAACATGGAGAGGCTCCATTAGGCGCGCTCGCGGCTGCCCTTGCGGAAGCGATCGGGGTCGCAGCGGGGGGCGTGGCGGTAAGTCCGGGCTGAATACGGGCCATCCACTCCCGCCGCTGTCGAGGACCCTGCTCTCGTGGTTACCAAGATCAAGGATGACCCTGAGCCTGAAAGGGTCATCGACTTCATCGTTGTCCTCGATGACCTGGACTGGTTTGTGAGGGTGAAGCTCCCCGAGCGCTTTATGCTCGGGACCGCGCACGACCTTCCAGACGATTTGCAGTTGTACCACCCCGGGGAGCGCAAGAAGTGAGAGATGCACATCGACACCTTCTCGAGAGGCGAAAAATTCATCACCGATGGCTGGCACCGCTTTCTCTTTGAGCACCACCTCCAGTATGGCTTTGTGCTGCGGTTTCGGTACGCTGGCAAGGGATATTTCTCTATCTCGGTGTTTGACACCCAAATGTTCCATGTCGACTATTTTCCTCACCTCCGGGAAGCTCGGTAGGTATAGTTTCCATGGTGTCGTCCGGGGCATGGAGATCGACCCCTGGAGGGGCGGTGCCAAAACGGTCGTCGACCCCCTTTTGCCTTGTAGCTAGGACTTTTAAGATGAATCTTCCTGTATGGGTGCTTGTTATGTTTGCCTCCTTTTGTATGTTCTCGTGTGACGTCTGAAACTTCTTGTGTGAGCATTCGTGACAGAGTGTCTGTCCGGCGAAGCTGGTGGTGACCATCCATGTTTCTATTTTTTCAGGGACATGACTCTAGAGTCTTCAAGTGTGTATGCCGAGGAGGTGCACAACTTTGCATGGTGCCCTTGCGGGCGAGACTATCGGAGGTCGCGCCTGGCGTGGCGTCCTAGGAGATGTCTGCTCGTCGGACTCCCTCCACAAGGGAACCGGATTACCGGGCAACAAGCTTCACTGGGTAGGCCCACTGGGTTCTTGCGTCCCTCTAGGAGGTATCCCCCTGCTATCATAGAGAATTACTTAGGTTATTGGGCCTCAGGGTACCCAGGTGACTCGTCGTAGCTTGCCAATCACGGCGGATCCGGGCCGCTTCCTTGAGGGAAGACTCCCACATGCACCCTCGTGGGAGGAATTTGTTGCGGAACACGCTCTTTGGTAGCACGACCTCGTGAGGCCCGGGAGCGCCCTTGTGTCTTAGTTGTGTGGGGAAAGGTGCTACACATTTCCCGAGGGAAAAGAGAGCGAGCCTAGACGTGGCCGCTCAGACATGGGCCCGCTGGCAGGGTTGAGCGCTCGCTGGTCTCCAGGTGGAGTGTTGCAGGGCCTGTGCCTAGCATGGTCTGAGGAGTGGTTGCGACACGGAGGTACTTTGCCTCGCATGCCTCGCCAAGGGGACTCCCAAGGGGATGGCCACTGCGTGAGGACGCCTATTGCTGGGTACCTGAAAAGGTGCTTTCGTGAAGCATTTTGAATGCTAGGTCCAACGGATGAGGTAACTTACCGCCGTCTAGGCCTGCAAGTTTGAGCTCACATTCTAGGACCTACGAAGTTACCCGCTGGTGAGTGTATCCGCAGGTTCGACCCGTAAGCTTCTTAAGTAGAAGGCCGTAGGGCAAGCATTTTGATTAGCTGGCCTCTCGAGAAGGGTCCAACGGCCCGCACGAAAGCTTATTTTTGTGTTTGAAGAGCCAGGGACCATAGGTGAGGTAACTTGCGGCCGAGGGATAGGCCGTGAGTTCAGAGCTCGACACTTAGGTTCTGGGAGAGCTCGGAGGAATATGGAATCACAAGACGTTGCTTAAAAGGAGTTTTAAGTATCAGGAACTGTGGGTTAGGTAACTCGTAGCCTGACCCGGTCCTTAAGTTTAGATCTCACGCTTTAGGGCCTGGACAAGCTGGCGGAGGAACAGGCCTTGCGAGCCGTTTTTCAACATCAGGAACTGCGGGTGAGGTAACTCGTAGCCATACCCAGTCCGCAAGTTTAGAGTTGACGCTTTGGGGCCTGAACAAGCTGGCGGAGGAACTAGCCCCATGAGCCGTTTTTCAAACATCAGGAACCGCAGGTGAGGTAACTCGTAGCCGGATGATACCTTCGATCCGGATTACAGATGTAGTATAGCTCTTTTTCCCTAGTATACCTAGGTTATTTAATCCTCGGGAATCAGAAAGCATGGTGAAGTTACTTTAAGGACCTTCTGGAGTTTTAGATTCTTTTAGTGTTTTACCGAACCAAGAGTTTTCTGTCTTTTGTTGTTGTCGATGATGAAGAGAGAGGGCATGGGACTTTCGGTTTCACCTATAGATGTGCAAAACATCTGATGGGAATGAAAGATAATAATAAAGTATGCATGTAGTTGTTAGAGCAAGATAATTATATGTGGGCAGTGCATTCATAATTGCTATTGCCTCCGCAACCACTTATAGCAATAACCTACTAGTCTCATCCATAGAAGAAATATAACTAATGATATGCATAGTGACATCACCGTTAATCCCAAGTAAATCCCTCACATACAGCCGTACTATCCTTTCTGTCACTGGGGTTTCCATCCTGCAGATTAGTCATTACTCACACTCCCTATACCTAGATCAATCACCGGGGTCTTGGGTACCTGGCAAGTCCTTAGATTGAGGCAAGAGAGGATACAATAATCATCATGTCATACAAACTAATACATGATCCCATCTATGATAAATAACATGCACATACTACATGGGTAGGCCGAAGCCCTTAGCCCAAAGAGAATTAGTCACACATAGAGATGAGATCAACAATCATAAACATTGTAATGGAAATCATGAGATTGATAGTAATAGTCTTACAATGTCGCCAATTGGAGATGAGATCTACTATAACAAGTGGTGGAATATGGCCATGGTGGTGGATAAGGGTTTGGGGATTAGATCTAGATCTATTCCTCCGGCGTTGTGGTTTCTGATGGCTTGGTGTAGTCTGGCAGAGTCGGGGCGGTTTTTCTCGTCGCCCGAGGCCTCTTTATATAAGGGTACCTTCACGAAAGTTGTTCTGTTTGACCTAGCGGTGTTAATGGAAACTATAGGCCAGAACTATACGGCCGGAATTGTTGGAGATATGCCCAAGAGGCAATAATAAAATGGTTATTACTATATCTTTGTCTTTATGATAAATTTTTACATCCCATGCTATAATTGTATTAATCGGAAACATTAATACACTACAAGAAATGTTTCCTTCCACAACGACTGGGCCCGTCAGCCATCGTAGAAGGCGCGCCTTCCGCGACGAAAATCTCGGCTCGACTGTGGCCGATGCAAAACTTTGTTTTCCGGTTTCGCGCCCCTCTACTACGATGAAACCGCTAAAAACATGGAGGAAGCTCGATGGGCGCATGGAAGAAGTAAGATTTCCACTTCCTCGCGAGATGTTGACTCGCCGAAGTTTTTTTTTTGCGAGTGGGTCTCGGACATCAGTGACTCTAGCGGACCAAACTTTCCAGTCGCGCCTCCCTAATTTGAACTCGATAACATTGTTCGATGCCTCTTCCATTTAGTCAGGCTACTAGGCCCCGCATGTCTCCCTCACATTAGAGAAATCATGTGTATGATAGAATTTTTTCCTTACCTGTTCTGAACTTGATAGCGTCACTCGATGCATCTGCCGTTTAATCAGGCTGCTGGGTCCTACGTGTCATCCTGACACTAGAAGAAACGTGTGCATGATGGATTTTTTACTTGGCTAGTGCCTCCTGGATATGAACTCGAAAACGTTGCTCAATCTATCTGTCGTTAATCACGATGCTGGGTACCACATACCAGCCTCTCATTACAAGAATCGTGTGTATGATGGAATTTTTCCTTAGCTCCCGCTACCCTGTTCCGAACTTGATAACGCTGCCAGATGCATCTACAGTTTAATCATGCAGCTGGGCCCCACATGTCATCCTCACATTAGAACAAACATGTGCATGATGACTTTGTTCCTTGGCTCGTGCCTCCCTGATTTGAACTCGATAATGTTGCTCGATCTATCTGTCGTTAATTACACAGCTCGGTCTCACATGCGAGTCTCTCATTAGAAGAATTGTGTGTATGATGGATTTTTTTTCCTTTCCTCCCGCTACCCTGTTCCGAACTTGATTGCGCTGCTAGATGCATCTATAGATTAATCACATGGCTGGGCCCACATGTCATCCTTGCATTATAAGAAACATGTGTATGATGGATTTTTTGCCCTCGGTCATGCCTCTATGTTAACTTGATAGCGTTGCTCAGCCAGTCTGCCATTTATTCAGGCTAGGGGGTCCCATATGTCAGCATTTCATTAAAAGAATCGTGTGTATATGATTGATTTTTTCTTCTCTAGCGCTACCCTGTTCCTAACTAGATAGCCTTTCTCGACGAATCTGCCGTTTAGTCACGCTGCTGGTCACACATGTCAGCATCTCATTAGAACAACGTGTGCATGTTGGACTTTTTTCTCGATCGTGCCTCCATGTTTTGAACTTGACAACGTTGCTCGATGCATCAGCCATTTATACAAGCTTGTGGGTCCAACATATCATCCTCTTATTAGAAGAATCATGTGTATATTATATAATTTTTTTCTTCTCTAGCTACCTTGTTCTGAACTAAGAACGTGCCATATGTCAGCATCCGCCGTTTGGTCACGCTGCAGGGTCCCACATGTCAGCATCTCAATTAGAAGAACATGTGCATGTTGGGCTTTTTTCTTGCTCGCGCCTACCTTATTCAAAGTTGGAAACATTGCTAGATGCAGCATCTATATAAGGTCTCTCTGGTGGGTCGCACATGTCAGTGATGACTGCAAGTTCACAGATCATTCGTAGCTAGTTTTGAAATAAATATATCGATCCCACAGGGAGCAGTGGGTGAAATACTAAAATGCTTTTAATTAAAACTAAACACAATACTTAAGGAATAATTATAAGATGTAAGAAAAGTATGATTGTTTTTGGGTTTTTGGTTGAGTGAAACAGTGAAGTAAAACTTAATGCAGAAAGTAGTAATCGCGTATGTAAGAAAGAGTGAAACTGCAATTGGGGAAAGGCGTTCTCAAGGAGTTGTGGATAAACCGCTAGCAATTTAGATTAAGTAATCAAGATTATTATAACGAATATTCTCATGATATGCATGTATATGAGAGGATCTCCATATATGGATGATTAGGCATCAATGACTGCTCACACCATCCTTCATAACCACTGCTGACAGATAAACGACATGAATCGTATTATCCCACTATTAAGGGATTTCTCCCGCGGCATGGACATGTCTTAATGAGTTCTCCTTGCTTCCCCAAGCTAGTATGTAAAGGATGACAATGACTTTATAGTCATAGAAAGTGCTATCATCCCTCCGTCTACCAACAAGTAATCCCCTTCATCGAGTCCCCGTAAGAGGCAAATATTAAGGAGGTGCACAACTCCCAACATAAATATGAAGACCATTAACACATACATATAATGTTACATAACATAATAATCCCTATGTCATCTCAATCTTATACTAGGGTTTCTCCATCTCCCTAATAACTAATGATCTACTCAGACATGGAGACAAACAGCATCATGACAACGGTAATGGAAATGATTATTGATGAATAGTACTTGTATAAATCCACAACTAGTGCAAGATTTACAACAAGATCTAGATGGGATGGATGGAGATGATGGTGGTGATGGAGATGCAGCGGTTGATGAAGATGGAGATCGATGCCTTGGCCTCCCAGATCTGCTTAGGGCGAAGATGGATCCCTAGGGCAAGTTCCCCCTCTAGATCCCTTATGGAGGTGAGGTTTTCAGCGATTTATGGGTGTTCTGTATGTCGTCTCTCCGATCCAGTTGCATGGGGTGAAACTATTTGAGGAGGTGGAGGCAACGCCAACTATACGGCGGGAACTATACGGCCAGAAAAGTTCTCCCGTCGTATAGTTGGTCATTAAACCTTCTATATGCCTTAATTGCTTCGGGTTTTCTTATGGTTTTATTAATATTTCCCAAATAAGCAATTTACGTAATTTTTGTCTCCTTTTCACTCTAATATAACTGGTTCAAAAATTGTATCCATCGGATCCATCATCTATCCTGATCCTGGTGAAAATAAACATAAAAGGTGCGTGCGAACGCTGTAAAATACCAAGATCCTATAACTATAATGCAAAATAATGATCTAAAACATGATGCAAATATACACTCATCAGTCAGTCTCTCATAAATGAATTGTGCTATGATGGAATTTTTTTAGGCCGCCTCCGTTGTTCTGAGTTTGGTCTGTTGCTGGGACTTAGATCTCAGTCTGCTCTGTGAGGACACATGTGTAGGTTCTTCCCAGATATCAACCTCCATTTGAAAGAAACGTGTGTATGTTGGACTGTTTTTTCAGGTCAAGTTCACAGTTCTGACCTTGACAACATTGCTAGATGCAGCAATAGCTTATTGGGACCCAGGTATCTGTCTTTAAAAAAAATGTTAATCTATACTCTGTTATTGGGTCCCATATGTCAGCATTAGTATATAGTAACAGAAATTTCCACGACCACTATTTTGACCTTGAGCCGTTGTTGGGTCCCAGATGTCAGCATGCTCTATGCAGGAAACGTGTCTATGCTGGGTCCTAGATGTCAGCCTCTATTTGAAAGAAACGTGTATGTGTTGGACTATTTTTTGGATCGAGTCCGCCGTTCTGACCTTGGCAACATTGCTAGACGCAGCAGCAGTTTACCTGTGTCCTAGATGTCAGCCTCAGATTACAAAAAGTTGACTATAAGAAAAACAAAAATTGCCTATCATTCGAACTCGAGACCTTAGAACCGATACACGACTTGCCTTGCCATTGTGAAATAAAAAGTTAATACAACAAAAATGTTAACGGTTCCTTCTATAAGTTTAAAAGACTTTCTTTGACCATGTTTATCTCCTTTGAAATATTATGGCGGCACTCCTGGCAGCTAAACTAAAAACTGCTATATAATACAGTAGTTTTTACACAAAAAATAGGTAGGCTGAGATTTTTTTATCGTCATGGACAATATTCAATGGGCTCACTCCTAAACTGAATGGGCTATGATTGGCGGCCACAAGACCATAAAAAGTCCGAATTAGAAAGTTTTCGGCTATGCTTGGGCCTCATAGGCTAATTTTATGGGCTCAGTAATAAAAATTCCAGACGTCAACAAAGAAGAAAAACACAAGGGCAAAACAAATTGGCAGATATTTCGCGTGAAAATTGTTGACAACCAGGACATATGGCCCGTGCGCGCCAAAACTTTCCTGCTCGAGCATTCACTCCAGAAGCCAGTTACTGTCTCTACGCCATTCTTCTGGAGATGCACCAGCCGTGAAAACCATAGGACGCGCTCCAAATTATTCACCCTCCGTCTACCAGCCGAGGCGGTTGACACCATCGCTGGAGGCAGCTTTCTTCTCGAGATGCACACAGACCGGCGGTCAGCTAGTCGATCCCAACGGTACACTTATAATTTCCTTAGTTTGATCGAATTATTCCCTAGAAGTCGTTTCATACTCGATCTCTTTGTTTGACATTGTTCTACACTTGATCACAATGTTTGTTCGAATTCGTTGGCATTTTATTGCGCTCGGTCCATCTGTTCTCTCAAATATGTAACATATTTCTGCACTCAATTTCTGAAATAGGCTAAAATTATGTGGTATTTATAGTTCTATATTCCATCAGTTTGCTCAGATATCTTGGCTTAATTAGTTCTGTAATCAACATGTTCCCTGAAATATCATGAAATATTCTGACCATCTCTATCCTCAACAGATGGACAGATATTGGATATTGAAAGGACAAAAAGCAACACCTTCATATTGGGCAAGTGTTAATGACTTCATGAAAGTTTTTAAACAGCATAACAATGACTCAGATGTGTTTTTCCCATGCCAATAATGCCTTAATTATAAAAAGCTAAGTCAGAGCATAGTTGCAGACCATATATTCATTAATGGGATGCAATGCACATACATTAGGTGGACTAAACATGGTGAACCATATGATCATCCTGTTCTTGATCCTCTAGCTAATGCTGGTCCGCCTGAAGCTCATCAGATCGAGGATGAGGACCTTTCTGGTTTGTTAAGGGACTTGTACCCCACTGCAAGTAAAAAGGGCGGCCCTTCTCTTAAAAGATAACCTTTCTCTGACCTGATAGAAAATGCCAAGTGTTCAGTGGACCCTGATTCTGGTTTCTCAAGATTTGAAATGGTAATGAAATTACTAAAGGAAAAGTCGTCCAAAAAGGTTATCAACAAAGCTTTTGATACAGTGATTAAGGTGTACAACGAGTCAATCCCTAGGGAAGGATTGCCAAAATCCATTTATGAGATGAAACAGTACATCAAGGTACTCGGACTATCATATAAGAAGATACACTTTTGTCCAAACAACTGTGTATTGTTCTGGGAGGATTATGAAAACCTCGATGAATGCCCAATATGTAGCAAATCAAGATGGAAAATGGTGATACAAAGAAGAAAGATCCTTGTAAGGTTCTGAGATATTTTTTAATTATAGATAGATTGTAGAGGCTATTTCAGTCAAAACAAACATCTAAGGAAACAAGATGGCATAAAGAGATTCTCAAGCTAGAAGATTACTTACCAATAAATCCAGCTGATGGCGATGAATGGAAGAATTTTGACAAGGCTCATCCAAGATTTGCTATGGATCCAAGGAACCTGAGACTTGGCCTAGCTACAGATGGATTTAATCCATTTGGCAACATGAGTAACTCGTACAACATGTGTCCAGTACTAGTTACAATTAACAACCTGCCTCCCTAGGCATGCAGTGATCAGTCGAACTACTTGCTAACTTTACTCATCCCAGGTCTCAAATCACCTGATAAGGATTTTTATCTGTTCATGCAGCCTCTTATACGAGACTTGCAGAAACTAAGGAAGGGTGTCATGACTCCTGATATCCTTGCAAGCAAACCTGAAGATGCGAAGTTCCCTCTGTGTGTTGCTTTGTTGTTCTACACCCATAATTTCCAGCTCTTGGCACTATGTCAGGCAGAGTGACAGGAGGTTACAACGCATGTGTTTGCTATGAGTCAAAACAGGTCATAGTGAGGCTACAAAATAAGACCAGTTACCTTGGCCACAGGGTTTTTCTTCCTACATGCCACAAATTCTGAAAATACTTTAAAAACTTGTTGTTCTATGGAAAGAGCACTGAGTATGGCATTGCACCATGAAAGTTCACTGCAGCTGATTTGCAGGTGCATCTAGAAAAGGTCAGAAATTTCAAACTAGGAGAACAACCAGCTGCCGAACGAGGTAAAATAAAGAATATAGAAGATGCACTGATAGTAGGAGTAGCATCCAAAAGGAAGAGAGCGGAAGAAATAGCACCAGCTGCCCAAGGGAACGAAAAGGAACCAAGAATATTTTATAAGCGCATATCCATTCTATGGAACTTGCCACTACATATAATTTGGTATATGGTAGATGAATAAACAAAACAAAGTTCTTCTAATAGAATGGTTACCTAGGACGTGTGTATGACACGATCCAAAGGGTTTTGTTAAATTCAATGGATGCTAAAAGGGCATCAAACTTCAATGGTTGAAGTAAGCATCACGGAGTTGGAATCTTCACCATGATGAAACTGTTAAAGGAGTTTTTCATCAGGAGATGATGAAGATGCTTGCATTTGTAAGAAATTAAGTGGGAGCACTAAGACATTTCTAATACATTATGTGGAGGACATCTTGTTGATTGGAAATGATGTATCTTTTATTGACAAAGGTTAAGAATTTCATTTCGATGAAAGACTTAGGCGAAACCCGAATATTTAGCATGAATGTCTACATGGATAGATAGTGACGCTAATATGGTCATGCCAAACATACATATATGAGATATTGAAGGGGTTCAATATAGAAACAACGAGAAAAGGATCTTGTCGCATGGAAAAGAATTGAATCAAGATTCAAGTGTATCGACACTTGATAAGTGAAACAAGATTCAAGTGTTTTGATCAATCATACCATGATATGTACACATCCAGATATGTCCTATGCTCTAAGTGTTATGAGCATATACCAAAATGAATCATAAAATGATCATTGGACGATAGTAAGGATATTCTTATAATCTTTTGGAAGAATTAAGAATATATTCCATTTGTATAAGAGACAAATAGTTCATTGAAAAATTATACTTGTTTTGTCACAAGATACAAATTAAGTTTATCTCAATTTAAACTATGGGTGGCACAATGAAATGGAAAGAAATTTTCCATGATGGATTTGGTTGAAATCCAAAGTTAAGACATTGTGACGGATACTACAACAAAAGGCTAAGTATATGACTGCTATAGTAGCAGCAAAGGAGGGCATTTGTGTCAAGTAGTTTGTTATCAAACTAAGGTGTGGTTCGTAACGGGCTAACACTAAAGATATATTGTACGACAATAGTATCAACATGATTTAACTCCAAGGAACTAAAGGTCTCACCAAAAGACCAAATTTATACAATGGCATCTCGTTGGAGAATGAGTGATATGTGAAGACGCAAAGACATGCAAATACACACGGACCTGAAAGCGTTAGATCCGTAGATTATGTTAACCACTTGCAATCACGTATATGGAACACCAGAAAGCCATAGGTGTTCAATATGCAAAGTTTCTAAACTAGATTATTGTCTCTAGTGCAAATGGGAGACTGAAGAGAATATGTCCAAGAGGCAATAATAAAGTGGTTATTATCATATTCCATATTTATGATAAATGTTTATTTCACATGCTATAATTGTATTAATACGGAAACGTTAATACATGTGTGTTTAATAAACAAATAGAAAGTTCCTAGTTATGCCTCTCTTATAAACTAGCTCGTTGATTAACAAGATGATCAAAGGTTTCCTGATCATGGACATTGGATGTTGTTAATAACGAGGTCACAACATTATTGGAATGGTGTGATGTACATTCATCCAAAGTATAGAATTGCGATCAAAGTCATTGTGTTTATATGCTATAACATCATACAAATTAATATTAGTCCTTAGACCATGAGATCATGTCAATCACTAACACCGGAAGAGTATCTTGATAACATCGAACGTCACACCGTAACAGGGTGACTATAAAGATTGGTTCAGTGCTACGAAGGTGTTATGTTGAGGCTCATGGATCAAGAGTGGAATTTGTCCATCTCGATGACGGAGATATATACTCTGGGCCCTCTCGGTGATTCACATTAGTTAGCTTGCAAGGAAGTGATTTGATCACTAGAATGTTATATCATGGGAACGAGAAAAGAGTACATGTCAGTAACGAGATTAAACTAGGTATGGAGATACCGATGATCGAATCTTGGACATGTAATATATCGCAAGACAAATGGATTGAGTTACATGCGTATAAGGTTCACACGATCACAGAAGTCATCGTTGAATATGTGGGAGTCAGTACGGATCTCAAGGTCCCGCTGCTGATTATTGATCATAGAGGGGTCTCGATCATGTCTACATTATTCGCAAACCGTAGGGTGTCACACTTAAGGGATACCGACACCATTTGGAGCAAATAATATGCTAGAGAAAGAAAAAGGAAAGCGCAAGAATTTATTTCACTAGACACCGGAACTATTTCGGTTGAAATTGCTGAAACTGGTTCTGCATGTGTAATTTAAATGTTATAAGGGGTTTTATGTGAATGTTTGTTAATTAGAGTAATTAAAAAATTCTGAATAAATAAATAAAAGAGTTTTATTTAAATGAGAGCTTGCATTAAATTTGGTGGAAATTTAATGCATGTGAGTGGATTTTTGAGTGGAGGCATGTTTATGTGAGTGGAGGCTTTTCATTTTGAGTGGGAGCTCCACCCACATGAATGTGGAAGAGGTGGGGGCAGCCACCATGGGCTAGGCGCCATGCCCCTTGGGTGCTCCCCCTCTCCCTATAAAAGGCCTCCCTCTCCTCCTCTCAAAGCACACCTCCTCGCGAAGGATCTCTCTCTCCCCCCTTTAGAATTTCCCCATTGTCTCGGATCAGCGAGATACATGTTCCCGGTGACTTTTCTGGAAGGATTTGTTGCTTCCGCTGCTTCGCTGGAGCGAGGGAGTGGAGGTTGTCGGGGTACCCGGACGTGTGATCGATCATGGATGCACCACTACTTTGCGGTGCTGGACTTGATGGTGCTGGATCGGCTGGACCAGATGGACTTCATCACGATCCTGAGATCGACAAGCGTTCGACTACATCATCCATGAGTACAACCTCGTTAACACTATTCGGTCTTCGAGGGTATGTATTCTATGGATGTATATCCACCCGTTGCTTGTATCTAGTTGATATATCTTGATACTTAGTTCCCATTGTAGGAATTTTTTTGTTTTATATTCTGTGAACCCTATAGTGGTATCAGAGATGGATCTATGCGTAGATGCTTTGCACGGGTAGTACACATATGTATATGTGGGCGCTGATGGTCATGTTATTACTTATTCCTTGTACTTTGGATATTGGTGGCATAGTGGGATGAAGCGACCCGGACAAACTTTACATGTCCTCGCACATGAGACCTGTTCCACGCTTGACATGCAACTAGTTTTGCATAAGTGACTAGCGGGTGTCTGTCTCTCCTACTATAGTCAATATCTAATTTACAACGAGTTGTCAATAATTTGGTTATCCTCGTTGTGGTTCCATATTCGTAGGTAAGAACGATTCTATCTTCGAAAGTCCTAAGCCACGTAAAGCTTGCAATGGATAAATTAGAAGCGTCTAGTTTAGATTGTTGCTGGCCTAGTGTCATGATATGGTGATGCTATAAGTAAAAGTATAAGTCGATACTCTTATAACACACATAACGTGTAAGTTCCATAGACCTTGGCCTTACACATAAAGGAATGATGAAGATCATACCACGATGCACATGATGGAGATCAAGTGCAAGAACCATATCATTTCACTTTTTCACATGTGATGTTTGTTGCATCTTATATTGCTAGTTTGGCGTTTTATTAGCATAATAATATGATCCCTCATTTAAATATCAATATAAAAATGTGTTCTTCCTTAAGTATGCACCGACAATGTTTCACCGCTTCAAGACATCACGTGATGATTGGGTGTACTTGAATTGTAACATCCCAAAAATATAACACAAGGATCATCAAACTCTAATCACTAAAATTAGGGTTAACAAAAACTTTAATTAATTTAAAATCATATGAATGCATGTGTGAATGAGATGATTTGATAAATGCATGAATGAACTTGTGTGATTAACCTAAATAGTAAGAAATGGTTTAAAGATGAAAATAACATCATATAAAACATTTCCATGCAGAAACAAAACAAGAGAAAATCAAAAACAAATAAAATAAAGCAAATGGTCATTTTTGCCAATCGTGCTCACTAGGTCAATTTGAGTGTTTCTAGTTCAAGATTTCAAACAGAAACTTTTCCAACTCTTTTCACCTCTTGCTAGAACAAGTAAAAGTAAATCAAAGCCCACCTTTCAAACTTGCAGAAACATTTGGCAACCTCATTCAAATCACAATTCAAAATTGAATCTTTATCATATGTGAAGATCACCCATTTTCAAAACCCAACCAAACCAGTGCCCCTTGACTAATCCAACTAACCAGACACTCCCTAGTATGTGCCTAGCAAACCCACCAAGTTTGAATCCAAAATTCAAATTTAAAGTTCTTGCGGCCATTTCATCAAGCACCTTGCAGATACAAATCAAACAAACATCAAACACTATAGTGTGCAGTAAAATTGGCCTAACTTGTTCCCTCTATAGCTCACTCTATACTCTCAGTAGATGATCAAAGTAATATAACTAGCTTTAGCACCACTGTGAGCAAGCCTAGCCATTAATGTCAACCATGCCGAGAGAACCATTGCCACCCCATTGTCGCCAGCGAGCTAGAGGCCGCACTAGCCTCGCCAACCTTGTCTGGGACATGCAGCAGTGTCCACTGCCACCCACTGTCCCAGCCCCGAGCAATGCCATCCCCTGGACCACACAACACGCCCATGCCTAACCTCTCTGCGACCATGCTAAGAGCGTGCCAGTGCGCCACGCTCGACCAGCACCCACAGACTGCGCGCCACCCTCGCCGCTTGTAGGGATGATCACCAGCACCCCGCCAGACATGCCCGTTCGCCGCCGCGCGGACCACGCGCGCTGTGCGCCATTAAAACCGCCGTCGGGCCCTCCTAGAGCATCAGCGTGTTCTGACCGATCAACACTGCCTAACGCCTCGCCACCGTGTCGATGAGCTTCGCCAGGGAGCACAACACCGCCCCCTACCGTCGCCCATGCCAGTAGCCCTCTGTGCCATCGACCACGATGAGCTTAGCCCGCGCTCGTCTGTCCCCTTCCGCCACTATAAATAGAGGCCTCCACCACTTGTTTTCGCCACAGCAGTTCCCTCCCCTCTCACCCAAAACCACCCCACCTCACTCCCGGAGCAAGGCGAGCATCGCATCGCCGGAATTTGGCCGGAGCCTGCCGCTGCGGGAGAAGAAGGGAGCCGTCGATTGGAGCCGCCCCAGGAGAAGCTGCCGGTACCAGGAGAACCGCCGTTGTCCACTTCGTCGTTTGCCCCTGTCGTCGACTCTCGCCTGAGCCCCGGTGAGCCTCCCACGACCCCCACCTGCCGTGTTATGGCTCTGTCTCGCCGGCGCTGCCCGACGTGGACGATGAACTGTAGCCGTTCGATTAGAGTTAGATCGTGCGGTTCACATTGCCCCATACCGCTTCGCCCCTCCCCGTCTCACTAACGCATGGGGACAACCACTTAACCAGACCGCGTACGCGATGTGTGTAGTGGTCCGGCCCAGTAAAACATCCCGCGCGGCCCAACAATTCAAATTAAGCTTTATTCATTTAATTTCAAACATAGTTCTGTACCTAGATTCAAAAATCCACCTAGCTCGATTCACTGAACCAAAATGCATGAAACCAATTTTGTTAGAAAGGTACTGAAATGCTTAATCCAAGCCCGTTGGATTCAGACCATTTGGACTTATAGATCAACCATGGCAAAAATAACAAGGCAGAAGCTTTTCTGCATTCAAACATTTTTAAAAATTCAACCATGAAGGCTTTTGAGTTGATTCCAACTCTAAAAAATCACATTTGATCATACCTTTCAGAATATATAAAAACATATGGGTTTACTTGCAGAAATAATGTTCAAGTAATAAAAGAATGCTACATAGGCATTTCTAGTCACTTTATTTAATTAAAATAAAAAGGTTAAACCTTATTAAATTGTGACACCACTTTAAATCACATTCCCATGTACTGAAATATGTGGTGATGACATGTGTCAACATGATCCCATGTTTGAGTTGGAGAATATTAAATCTTAAGTAGTTTTTCAATGAGTAGAAATTACTTTTCTCAAATAAAATAAATAATACAAGTGCTTTAATCCTTGTGATAATAGTGATGATGCTAGATCATCTAGTAGGACTTTTTGAGTGATGATTAAAAATAGTTAAGTATTGTTTGGTGATTGTGTACCTCGTACTTATTTATAGACGCTAGTACCGACCAAGGATACGAGGAGGAAGGAGGATACTACGAGGAAGAAGCCGAAGAGAAATTCAACCACTGCTCTTCACAAGGCAAGCTAACACTTGCAACTTAGCAAGCCTAATACTACTAGTTGGATTAGCAAGCTATTAACTTAGCAAGCTAACCCTTGCAATTATGCAAGTCAATACTTGCTTGTTACGTATTGTGTTGAGTGTCAATCTAAAGTTTAAAGTCCTATTGAAAACTTTCAGCAAACTCTGTTTACTCTGTAAAATTTAATAATTGGTATTAAATCGAGAGTAACAATTCCAGTGTTAGTATCTTAAGTATCATGTTTGCCTCCATGATTCTCGATTGTTTTAATATCAAGTTTATCTAGGAGCTGAAAGAATTGTTTCAGAAACCATCATGTGTGGCAGATATAACGATATCTGATACAATGTTTTGGTTGCAATATGATAGGGTATAATATATGTTCTCATATTGGATGAGAATTTGCAAAGGTTGGAGATGCTAGACATCCTAATCATCCAAAAGTGTTTTGGAAGGTAATGTTATACTCACTATTCACCTTTATAAGATACATTAGCTTGATCATGAAAGTCGTCATGATAAGGATGAATAGAAGATGTATGTAAAGTGTTTACTACACTAAAATATTACTAAAGAATGGATTTTGAAAGAATGTCGATCATTTGATGATGGTGATCTACTTCAAAGTGCAAGTCCAAAGGTATTAGTATTTAAATATACACACTTTGGACTAGGTGTCATGTTTATGGCGCCACTTTTGATGTTGATAGATTCTTTTAAAAGGAAAGGAAATGCTGAAAGAGAATCTATAAAATATATTTGGCAGAAAAGAAAAGACTGGAAATATCCAGTTTAGGTATATAGATGATATACATGTTATGGTTGTATTCTTTGCTTGTTAAACAATGTGGTTCTTGGGTATTGAATACCGAATTGGTTGGTATGAAATTTTATATAGAACGACGCAATTCATGAACCATAATGGCCTAAGTAACTAGCAAGACAATATGTGATGACGTTCATCGAAAACAAACAAGCTGTTTGTATTTCTCGTTGACATCAAAGCTTGCCTTCGAGATTAGTTTTAATAATAGTTATTTATATCAGGTATTATGAGAACAACGATTGTTCAAATAATTACCGTATTACATATAAGATGGATGATTTACAAATCTAGTTGGAGAAATCACATCCATAAAAACTAATGCTAAAATGTCGCAAGACAAATGATTGGAAGATCACTTAAAAAGTGACATCATCGTTTAAATTATATTGGAAATAAAACATGAAGAAACTCCATTTTTATGGATTTTTGGAGTCTTTGATTTGATCAAATGACGCTTGTGAGACTTTCCTCGGGATAATTAAAACTTCGTTCAAAAGGCCAAAGAAGAACGATCAACTAAATTATTGGAATTTATACATATCGATGTATGTAGTCCATTATGTGTAGTCGTAATCGATGGATTTCAGCTTCATATGCTTCTCCGGAAATTTGAGTGAATATTCACTTAATGAGAAAGAAGTATTTGAAAACGTTCAAAGACTTTCAAGATGAAGTGGAAGATCATTGTAACAAGAAAATAAATGATTTATGATTTTATCATAAAGGGATTTATTTGAGTTACAAGTGTAACAAGAAAATAAATGATTTATGATTTTATCATAAAGGGATTTATTTGAGTTGCAAGTTTAGCAAAGCACCTAGATTTACATCTCCCGAAACACCATAGGAATATGGAGTGTTTCAGATTTGTAATGAAACCTTGTTTAACATGGTTGGATCAAAGGTGTTATTTATAAAACTGCCATTATGTTTTAAAAGATTAATGCTTTAGAGACTACCACTTTTACACTAAAAAGATCTCCATCTTGATCCGTTGAAATGACACCATGTAAGTTATGATTTGGGGTAAAACCCAAGTTGTCCTTTCTTAAATTTTGGTATGCTAAGCATGAGTAAGATGTTTACAACCAAAGTCGGATGAACATGTCTTTGTAGGTTATTTCGAATAACAATTGGGTATTCCTCCATAACACTGAGGACAAAAAGGTTTGTCGCTTGAAATGTGAAGTTTCTTGAAAAAGAAAATTTTCACAAAAACTTAAGTGGGCGGATAATAGAACTTTTATAAGGTTAACGAACCTTAGCTATATGTGCTGAGTTGCACAGCGTCGGAAAACATTCCGGAGGTAGACACAATGCTCATGGCTCACGTGCCTCAAAGGTTGCGGTCATAGAGGTCTAAGTTCCTGTTGAACCAAGTAGGTCGGATAAACAATCAAATGTTAAGATTTGAGAGTAAATCATTGTTGTTTGACAATGATGAACCGACTACATGCAAAGAAGCGATGATGGGCTCTAACTCCGTCAAATGGCTTGAAGCCATAAAATTTGTGATAGTTCCATACACGAGAAATCAAGTTTTTTGAACTTGGAAGACCCTCTGGAAAGGTGTAAAAACCTATCGGTCGTATTTGGATCTATAAAGAAACAGACATGGATGTTTCACATCTATGAAATAGTCGACATGTCGTAAATTATTTTACGACAATGTTCAAGGAGTTGACTATGACAAGATTTGATCTTTCATAAGCGATATTTAGTATCGATGGATTAAAGTAGCAACCACTACATATAATTTGGTATATGGTAGATGAATAAACAAAACAAAGTTCTTCTAATAGAATGGTTACCTAGGACATGTGCATGACACGATCCAAAGGGTTTTGTTAAATTCAAAGGATGCTAAAAGGGCATGCAAACTTCAATGGTTGAAGTAAGCATCGCAGAGTTGGAATCTTCACCGTGATGAAACTGTTAAAGGAGTTTTTCATCAGGAGACGATGAAGATGCTTGCATTTGGAAGAAATTAAGTGGGAGCGCTGAGACATATTTCTAATACATTATGTGGAGGACATCTTGTTGATTGGAAATGATGTATATTTTATTGACAAAGGTTAAGAATTTCATTTCGATGAAATACTTAGGAGAAACCCGAATATTTAGCATGAATGTCTACATGGATAGACAGTGACACTAATATGGTCGTGCCAAACATACATATATGAGATATTGAAGGGGTTCAATATAGAAACGATGAGAAATGGATCTTGTCGCATGGAAAAGAATTGAATCAAGATTCAAGTGTATCGACACTTGATAAGTGAAACAAGATTCAAGTGTTTTGACACTTGATGAGTGAAATCACAAGAATGTTTTGATCAATCATACCATGATATGTACACATCCAGATATGTCCTATGCTCTAGGTGTTATGAGCATATACCAAAATGAATCATAAAATGATCATTGGACGATAGTAAGGATATTCTTATAATCTTTTGGAAGAATAAAGAATATATTCCATTTGTATAAGAGACAAATAGTTCATTGAAAAATGATACTAGTTTTGTCACAAGATACAAATTAAGTTTATCTCAATTTAAACTATGGGTGGCACAATGAAATGGAAAGAAATTTTCCATGATGGATTTGGTTGAAATCCAAAGTTAAGACATTATGACGGATACTACAACAAAATACTAAGTATATGACTGCTACAGTAGCAGCAAAGGAGCGCATTTGTGTCAAGTAGTTTGTTATCAAACTAAGGTGTGGTTTGCAATGGGCTAACACTAAAGATATATTGTACAACAATATTATCGACATGATTTAAACCCAAGGAACTAAAGGTCTCACCAAAAGACCAAACTTATACAATGCCATCTCATTGGAGAATGAGTGATGTGTGAAGACGCAAAGACATGCAAATACACATGGACCTGAAAGCGTCAGATCCGTAGATTATGTTAACCACTTGCAATCACGTATATGGAACACCATAAAGCCATAGGTGTTCAATAAGCAAAGTTTCTAAACTAGATTATTGTCTCTAGTTGTAACATCCTAGGTTTAGCACGTAGAAATAGCGAGGCCACATGTGTGTGCATTGCAGTCATTCATAAGAAAATCCGGGGAATTTTCGCGCAAAACACAAAGAGTTGTAGAGGGATCGGGATCTCTCTTGTTCTGATGGAAACATCAGGACAGGTGCGATGGATTTCGACATGACCTCTACTGTGCTTTTGTGTTTGAGGGGAAGATAATTAAAATTTGAATATTTAGTTGATAAATTTGAATAAAAAAAGGATTTGAAATAAAATAGTAAATGGAAATTGAGTTGTAATAGGAAGAAGTGATGAACTCTTATTTAGGAATAAGATACAAAAATTACAGAAAAGATGATTGAAATTTAAAAACAAAATAAATAAAGAACTATAACAATAAATAAGAATGGAATTAGTAACAAGATATAAATATTTATAAGTTCCAATTAACAATAGTGGAGGAAATATTTCTTTATTACTATATAAATAATATTACAACGTCTTTACAATTTCCAGGAATAAACATAAAAGAATAACTTCAAAACAATAATACAAACATTATTGTTCTTTACAAATGTTACAAGGGAAAAAGGTAAATTACAAGTGTATGAATATAAAAATTACATAAGAACAAATTAAACCCTATACTAAACTTGAAGGAGATTTCTTTATCTTCCTGATCTTTTCTCCTTTATTAGATCCCTGAAAATGACACAAGCAAACAAGAAAAGCTAGTAGAAGATAAAAAGAAAACAAATAAAAGAATGGATTAGTGTTAGTTGAACTCTCAATCTGGCAATGTGATGCATTGCTGAACACATCATTGAGTAATTCTAAAAAAGGGGGCCAAAGAGTAGTATCTATTCTTATTAGTAGATTTTGCCTCAGGCTAATGCATCATTGGCTAGTAAGGGGCAACTTTCACCAAAGCCAGATAAAATGGTAAAAAGTTAAATCAACAGTAAATATCAAGTTTCCACTTGATCTGATCCACATAGGACACAATCAGGCACACAACACAGTCACTGCATGCAGCAGCTGTGTCAACACGCGGATTTTTAATCACAGATGCCTGTTATGCCATACATTGCAATCCCAGGATTACCATTTTTGCGAGACATAAAAGATTTGGATATCACAGTACATCATCCATTACAAACCATACATAAGGTCTTACAAAAATAAGGATATCATGATCCAGTTCTT
Organism: Avena insularis; assembly: GCA_023614405.1. Classification (NCBI taxonomy): domain Eukaryota; kingdom Viridiplantae; phylum Streptophyta; class Magnoliopsida; order Poales; family Poaceae; genus Avena; species Avena insularis. Next base: position 276,327,214 of record CM042697.1, read on the forward strand.
AATACAATTCAAAAAGCTGAATAACGTAATAATAATGATAGCATAGGCGAAGCTCCATATTCAGGGTCACAGGCAATGCTGACGATGGGAGATGATCCTAGTTGTCGTAACCTTCCTGCGGTCCGTCGTCCTGATACTCCTCTTCATAGTCTGGCCATGGGAATAGCCTAGGACAAAGCCATGAGTACTCTTTAAGTACTCGCAAACTAATGCTAACAAGTGAAGTGGTTTTGAATAGGATATACTAAGCTCTAGGGTTGTTTTGCAAAAAGCCAGACTTACCTCTACTAAGTTCTAAGGCAAAGCAAGCTAGTTGAAAGTTTTATAACACCTAAGTGGGAACTTTAGTTTCATATCACAACTCTGTTGTGGTCAAGTCAAAGTCATGAATCATTTCATAAGTCATTTTGAAAACATCTGATGAGAGAACAGTATGTCCACTCCAACTGTCCATAACTGCAGACACGGCTATTCGAATAGTTTGACACTCTGCAGATATTGTACACTTTCAACACAACATTCGATACATCCGTCAGGAACAATCCTGAATTCACCATACTCAGTATGCGGATAATCAATCCTAACCTTTCAATTACACGCCCTAGTATAGGCACCTCTCCTGTGAGTTTGGCCTCCCAACCATGACCAACTGTCATCCTGGGAACTACACAGGTGGACAATCTTCACAAGGTAGCCTCAGCTTAGACCTTGGCCGCAAGGGAACCCATACTAAGGTATATAAATTTACAGTCAAGACCTACCCAAATTTCGGGTATTGTGGTTGTACGGTAAAATTGGAATGGTATCGCATCCAGACAACCATTAGTTTTATAAAGGGCTAAGGCTCATGCCTCAACATTTTCATCATCAAAATCATCTGGTGTTCAAGAACACATGTCAAAACATTTTAGTAGAATGACTCATCATTCTAAGGTTTTCATAACCATTTTCACCAAGTATTCCCATCTAAAATTGATAAAGTTTTATGCTTAGCACTAGCATCTACAAGTGGGGGTAAATACTAATGGTGGGTAATAAACCAGTGGGGATTTACTAAGTTCAATCTCATGCCTTAGGATGACATCAAGATTATCTAACTTAGGCCAAATTTTATGCTCTTTATGCTACCTTCAGTTATGTTTCTAGAATCTACAAGTCACTAAGTAAACTCTAAGAGAAAGCTTTGATAAAGAAAATAAAGTATTAAGCTTGCAAGTAAAACTAGGATTGGGTATCAAGTGGTGTAAGCTTGCAAGTAAAACTTGCATGGTTTAGCTTGCTAAGATAGTAGTATAAGCTTGCTAAGTTACAAGTTTTAGCTTGCTCAGTTAATAGCTTGCTAATTCAACTAGTAATATTAGGCTTGCCTTGTGCATAGCAGTGGTGAAGTTCTCCTCGGCTTCTTCCTCGTAGTATCCTCTTTCCTCCTCATATCCTTGGTGGGTACTAGCATCTATAAATAAATACGAGGTATACAATCACCAAACAATACTTAACTTATTTCTACTGATCACACAAAGGTTCACACTAGGTGATCTAGCATCATCACTAACATTACAAGATTAAAGCACTTGTCCCATTTATTTTATTTTGAGAAAAGTAATTTCTACTCATTGAAAAAAAACTACTTAAGATTTAATATTCTCCAACTCAAACATGGGATCATGTTGACACATGTCATCACCACATATTTCAGTATAGGGGAATGTGATTGAAAGTGGTGTCACAATTTAATAAGGTTTAACCTTTTTATTTTATTTAATTAAAGTGACTAGAAATGCCTATGTGGCATTCTTTTATTACTTGATCATTATTTCTGTAAGTAAACCTATATGTTTTTATATATTCTGAAAGGTATGGTCAAATGTGATTTTTGAGAGTTGGAATCAACTCAAAAGCTCTCATGGTAGTATTTTGAAAAATGTTTGAATGCAGAAAAGCTTCTTCCTTGTTATTTTTACCATGGGTGATCTACAAATATAAATGATTTGAATCCAACGGGCTTGGATTAAGGATTCCAATACCTTTCTAACAAAATGAATAAATACAACGGGTTTGAATCCAACAAGCTGGGTTGATTTTTGAACCTAGGTACAGAACTAAGTTTAGAACTATATGTATAAAACTAAATTTGAATTGCTGGGTCGCGCGAGACGTTTAACTGGGCTGGTCCACTACGCACAGCACACGCGCAAGCGGGTTAAGTGGCTGTCCCCACGTGTCAGCGAGACATTGAGGGGCGAAGCAGTATGGGGTGATCTAGGCCGCACGATCTAACTCTAATCGAACAGCTCTGGTTCATCGTCCACGCCGGGCAGCGCCAGCGAGAGAGAACCCTAGCGCGGCAGGTGGGGGTCGTGGGAGGCTCACCGAGGCTATGGTCAGTGACGGGGGCGAACGACGCAGTCGACGACGACGATCCTCCTGGTACCGACAGCTTCTCCTGGGGTGGCTCCAATCGACGGCGCGGCAAACTCCGATGAAATTCCGGCCAGCTGGTGCTCGCTCGCTCCGGGAGTGAGTGGGTATGATCAGTGAGAGGTGGGGAGTGAACTGGTGTGAAGAAAACGAGCGGGGGAGTCCTCCTTTCACTGAAGAGGACCGACGGGCGCGGGCTGAGCTCGTCCTGGTCGACGGCACTGAGGGCTAATGGCATGGGCGACGATAGGGGCGGTGATGTGCTCCCTGGCTAAGCTCAACGGCATGGTGGCGAGGCGTGGGGCGGTGCAGATCGGTCAGAACGCATCGACGCACTGGGCGGGTCAGACGGTGATTTTAATGGTGCACAATGTGCATGGTCCACGTGGCGGCAAACGAGGTTGTCTGGCGGGGTGCTGGAGTGTTGGCGATCACGTCTGCAAGCGGCGAGGACGGCGCGCGGTCTGTGGGCGTTGGTCGAGTGTGGCGCACTGGCACGCTCTCGGCTCGCACGCAGAGAGACTTGGCAAGCTTCGGCAAGGTGGTCCAGGCTGGCAAAGGTTCGAGGCTTGGACAGGGGGTGGCGGTGGACGGTGGTCAGTGCTCCAGACATGCTTGCTAGGCTTGGTGCTTCTCCTAGATCGCTGTCAACATGTGGGTGGCAAGGTAGGCTCGGCATGGTCACCATTAATGGTTATGCCAAGCTCACAGTGGTGCTAAGGCTTGTTAATTGGGCTAGATCATCTACTGAGAGTATAGAGTGAGCTAGAGAGGGAACAAGGTTGGCCAAAATCACTTCTCACTATAGTGTTTGTTGTTTGTTTGTTTGCTGCAAACAAGGTGTTTGATGAAATGGTCGAAAGAGATTAAAATTTGAATTTTGGATTCAAAGTTGGTGGGTTTGGTAGGCACATACTAGGGAGTCTCTGGTTAGTTGGATTAGTCAAGGGGCACTGGTTTGGTTGGGTTTTGAAAAGGTGTGGTCTTCACATATGATAAAGATTCAATTTTTACTTGTGATTTGAATGAGGTTGCCAAATGTTTCTGCAATTTTGAAAGGTGGGCTTTGATTCCTTTTTACTTGGTCTAGCAAGGGGTGAAAAGAATTGGAAAAGTTTCTGTTTGAAATCTTGGACTAGAAACACTCAAAGTGACCTAGTTAGCAAGATTGGCAAAAATGACCATTTGCTTTATTTGATTTGTTTTTGATTATTTTCTTGATTTGTTTGTGCTTGGAAATGTTTTAGATGATGTCATTTTCATCTTTGAACCATTCCTTACGATTTAGGTTAATCACACAAGTCCATTCATGCATTTATCAAATCATCACATACACACATGCATTCATATGATTTTAATTAATCAAAGTTTTTGTTAACCCTAATTTTAGTGATTAGGGTTTAATGGTCATTGTTTTATATTTTTGGGATGTTACAAACCTTCCCTCCTTAAACAAAATCTCGTCCCGAGATTTGAAAAAGAAGAAAAAAGATTACCTAGGATTTAAAGAGATCGGGAAACTCCGTCCTGATGTGATCTTCTCGCTCCCAGGTAGCTTCTTCTTCGGTGTGGTGCTCCACTGAATCTTGAGAAACTTGATGCTTCGGGTCCTGGTGGTTCTGAAAGCTTCTTCCGAAATACGGATGGGTACTTCGGGATACGTCAGGTCATCGTTGATCTCGATGGTCCGGTGATCAATGTTCTTGAAAACTTCAGTCTTCTCCGGAACTTCAAGGCATTCACGAAGTAACGATATATGGAACACATTGTGTACTGCTAACATCTCCTCTGGTAGTTCCAATTGATATGATACTTCTCCTCGATGATTCAGAATCTTGAAAGGTCCGATATATCTAGGGGCTAACTTTCCTTTGAGCTGGAAACGTTGCATTCCCTTCAAAGGCGACACTTTGAGATACACAAAATCTCCGATATTGAGAGCGAGGTCTCGACGTCTCTTGTTGGCGTAACTCTTCTGTCTTGACTGGGCGGTCTTGAGGTGCTCACAAATCTTGTGAACTTTCTCTTCTGCTTCTCGTAGGATGTCGGGTCCGAAAATCTGACTCTCTCCTACTTTCGACAAATTCAAAAGGGTGCGACACTTCCTTCCATACATGAATTCAAATGGGGCTGTTTGCAGACTAGTTTGATAACTGTTGTTGTATGAAAATTCTGCAAAAGGCAGACAGTCTTCCCATTTAGATCCATACTCTAGCAAACATTCTCTCAACATATCTTCGAGTATTTGATTTACTCGCTCCATTTTTCCATCGGTCTGAGGGTGATACGTTGTGCTGAAATCTAGTCGGGTTCCTAAACCTTCTTGGACTTTCTTCCAGAATCTCGAGGTAAACTGAGTTCCTCGATCCGATACAATGTTCTTGGGGACTTCATGCAAACTGATGATTCTAGCGATGTATAACTCTTCTAGCTTCGAACTCTGGTATGTGGTCTTGACTGGTAAGAAATGGGCGACTTTGGACAATCTGTCAACTATGACCCAGATAGAGTCATTTCCCCTACTAGAAGTAGGCAATCCGGTGATAAAGTCCATTCCAACTGAATCCCATTTCCATTCCGGAATCTGTAAGGGTTGCAACAGTCCTACGGGTCTTTGATGTCCCGCCTTGACTCTCTGACAGATATCACACTTGGAGATATAGCTTCCAATTTCTCTCCATCTTATACCACCAAAATTGCCCCTTGAAATCCTGATACATCTTTGTTCCTCCGGGGTGGATAGCATAAAGAGTATCATGGGCCTCCTTCAAAATAACTTCTTTCAACTTTGAATGTGCTGGTACAAAGAGACGTCCTTTGTACCACAGAACTCCTTCTTTGTCCTTGGTGAATCCGTGTACTTTGCTTGTACCGATACGACGTTTGATTCCATCGATACTAGCATTTCCTTTCTGTGCCTCGTTGCCCTGACTGATCAAAGTGGCTTGAAGTTCTATGCTAGACAAAAATCCTTCACTTACTAATTCCATTCGGAAATCTTCCATCTCTTTGTGCAAACTTGGTTGCTCCTTCAAAATCATGGAGTTCAAGCGGCACGGCAATCTGCTAAGGGCATCTGCTACCACATTGTCTTTACCGGTGTGATAGTGAATGTCCAGATCATAGTCCTTGATTAGCTCGATCCATCTTCTCTGCCTCACATTCAGCTCCTTCTGAGTGAATATATACTTTAGGTTCTTGTGATCCGAATAAATCTCACAGACTATCCAGAATTGGTCAACGATTGGTTGGGTATTCTCTTGTTGCACTTGAATTGACGGGGCAAGGTTTCAGATACATGCTCGACTGATATCCCGGCTATACTGGTCATGGTTATGGCTTTCTTAGCACAGTCAATTAATACTTTGTGTTTGGACATCCAATCCATTCCTAGTAGTACTTCCAAACCTTTAGTTCCGAGTACTATTAGATTAGCATAAAAATGTATGCCATGGATTCAGATAGGGACGACTTTGCAAATTTTCCTAGCTTTGGTGGTTGAACCAGGTATTTGAACAATTATAACATGCTTCAATTTGGTTGGTTGAATCTTACTAGTGCATGCAAATTCTTCAGTAACAAATGAGTGCGATGCTCCAGAATCAAACAACACTCTTGCAAGTACTGAGTTAACAGAAAACATACCCAGCACGACATCTGGCGCTTCTTGGGCTTCTTCAGCATGCATTAGAAAGAGACGGCCGTTGCGGTTGAGTGAGTTCCCTGGGGAAAACCTTCTTCCAGGCTGAACACGATGCTGCTGCTGAGCAGGGGCATTTGCATTGGGGGTTGCGGCAATCTTCTTGGGGCACTCATTGGAATAGTGAACCTTGGTTCCACATTCATAACAAATCACTTGCGACTTGTCCTTTGCTGCAATAGGCACAACATTTCTTCCAGTCCTTGGGGCAGTGTTGGTGGCAGCATTGTTGTTGTTGAACTTGGGTGGTGCACGGTTGAAATTGCTGGAGTTGCCAGGGTTGTTATGGTTTCCTCTGGGCCTTGGGTTTCCACGGTTGGGATAGGTCGGACGGTTCATCGGGGGTCTGTTGGTTCTTGGGGCAAATCCTAGAGATGGGTTGGGGCGATACTTGGGTGTATGATAGGTTCCTGGCTGATGCATCATGCGACGCTTGCAGTTCTCATTGGCTTGGTTGATCTTTCCTTCCATCTGAATGGCAGAGTCCACTAGAGCTTCAATATCAGCAAAGGGGATATTGACTAACACTCTCTCAATTTCATCATGCAGACCATTCAGGAATCTCTCTTTCTTCTTGGCTTTAGTGTCGATCTCATCCGGTGCATACCTAGCCAATGGCAAGAATTTGTCATGGTATTCCACTACTGTCATTCTTCCTTGTTTCAGTTCCCTGAATTCATCTCTCATCCTCTTGATTAAACCCGGTGGCACATGGGTTCTGCTGAACTTGACTTTGAACTCTTCCCAAGTCATCAGCTGACCTCCTGTCATTGCGCGAACGTTGTTCCACCATGCTCTTGCATCTTTGGCCAGATAGTGGGTGGCGAACATAACTTTCTCGTTGGCTTCCACTCCTACAACTTATAGATTGTTCTCCATGGTTTGCAACCAATCATCTGCATCTAGGGGCTCTTCTGGCTTAGTGAAAATAGGTGGGTTGGTGTTCTGGAAATTCTTGATTTTAGATCCATGGTTGTCTTGATTTCCATGGCCTTGATTGTTGTTGGCCATCTGAGCTATCTGTTGAAGTGTGGCTATGTTGGCTTGACGTTCGGATCTTTCGTCTTTGCGGTTAGAAACCAACATTTGCAAGAGTTGCAACATCGGGTCCGGGGCTGAGTTGCTTCCTCCTCTAGGAATCTGAAGATTGAGTTAGATCATGAGAAAAGAGGGAAATTTTCTAAGGTTCATGGGTTTTTGGAAAGTTTTAAAAGTTTGAATTAGATTTTTCTAGCAACTTGCTTTTCATTCATTCATTCATACCACACGATACAAACACACACCACAACAAAGGAAAACAGATGGTTTTAAGAACCATTCTGGGAAACTACGATACAGTGGTACCGAATATAACTCACTAACGCTAGTGCTCAAGTGCTACTACTCCTTGGAATTAGTGTCCTCATCATCATCATCGATGAAGGCGAAGCCATCCTCATCAGTGAAGAAGTCCATGGACTGATCTTCCAGAAAGTCATCATCATCGCTGAGATAGGAGTAGGGGTCTCCATGAAGGTCTTCCCCTGCATTCTCCCTCTCCTCCAACTGCATGTCTCTCTCGTGGATGGTCTCCTCCAAATCCGTGATCCGGTGGCGAAGACGGGCAATGATGCGCTCCTTATTGTCGAGCTGACGGCGAAGAGACTTGCGATCCTTCACTAGCATGGCGATGGTCTGATCCTTCTTCTTGGCGAGGGAGTACTTGTGGTTGGCGTAGGAACGGGCATTGTCCAACTCTTTCTGACGGTCATACATCATGAAGCTGAGGTGGTCCAACTGAGTCTTTAGCTCATGGTGGTATGGGGCCTCTAGTGGCTGTCCCATAGCATCATGCCTTGGGTAGAACTCAAAACGGGTACCCTTGATTTGGTTGATACTCTGCCCACACAGACGGGCAAGAGCTTCCTGCATTGCCCTGGCAAGTCCATCGAGCCAGATGTTCTCTCTTAAGGTGAACTGAATTCCCTCTGCAGTGGGAGGTTCAATCTTTCCTCGGAGACTTGCAACAACTAGCCACTACAAATCTTCTCCTTCCTGATCATTGAGCTGAGCTCCGAAGAACTCGGGGAGTGGACGCTCCAGCATTTCTGCCAGCTCGTCCAAGTCATGCTCAAAGATGAGGTCTCCTCCATTCCCCAACTGATAAAACTTGTTGTACTTCACGTCCATCTATAAGAATATAGGATGAGTAAGTTTAGTAGAGTGATCAAGTGTGTCAAATTTTATGTACTTTATAAGAATTTTTGAGGAACATGAATTTTCATGAAAAATTCTAAGGGATAAGAATAAGAATAAGTTTTTGTAAATACTCACTTATTTTGGTTTTGAAACTAAGTTTTTGATTCACACGTCCATTCTAACTAGGGTCTCCTATGGTCAGAATGGCTCTGATACCAACTTGTCAACACCCGGATTTTTAATCACAGTTACCTGTTATGACATACATCGCAATCCCAGGATTACCATTTTGGCGAGACATAACAGATTTGGATATCACAGTACATCATCCATTACAAACCATACATAAGGTCTTACACAAATAAGGATCTCATGATCCAGTTCTTAATACAATTCAAGCAGGGGAATAACGTAATAATAACGATAGCGTAGGTGAGGGTCACAGGCAATGCTGACGATGGGAGATGATCCTAGTTGTCGTAACCTTCCTGCGGTCCGTCGTCCTGATACTCCTCTTCATAGTCTAGCCACGGGAATAGACAGGGACAAATCCATGATTACTCTTTAAGTACTCGCAAACTAATGCTAACAAGTGAAGTGGTTTTGAATAGGATATACTAAGATCTAGGGTTGTTTTGCAAAAAGCTAGATTTACCTCTACTAAGTTCTAAGGCAAAGAAAGCTACTTGAAAGATTTATAACACCTAAGTGGGAACTTGAGTTTCATATCACAACTCTGCTGTGGTCAAGTCAAAGTCATGAATCATTTCATAAGTCATTTTGAAAACATCTAACGATAGAACAGTATGGCCACTCCAACTGTCCATAACCACGAACGCGGCTATTCGAATAGTTTGACACTCTATAGAGATTATACACTTTCACCACAACATTTGATACATCCGTCAGGAACAATCCTGAATTCACCATACTCAGTATGCGGATAATCAATCCTAACCTTTCAATTACACGCCCTAGTATATGCACCTCTCCTGTGAGTTTGGCCTCCCAACCATGACCAACTGTCATCTTGGGAACTACACAGGTGGACAATCTTCACAAGGTAGCCTCAGCTCAGACCTTGGACGCAAGGGAACCCATACTAAGGTATATAAATTTCCAGTCAAGCCCTACCCAAATTTCGGGTATTGTGGTTGTACGGTAAAATTGGAATGGTATCGCATCCAGACAACCATCAGTTTTATAAAGGGCTAAGGCTCATGCCTCAACATTTTCATCATCAAAATCATCTGGTGTTCAAGAACACATGTCAAAACAATTCAGTAGAATGAGTCATCATTCTAAGGTTTTCATAACCATTTTGACCAAGTATTCCCATCTAAAGTTGATCAAGTTTTATGCTTTGCACTAGAATCTACAAGTGGGGGTAAATACTAATGGTGGGTAATAAACCAGTGGGGATTTACTAAGTTCAATCTCATGCCTTAGGATGACATCAAGATTATCTAACATAGGCCAAATTTTATGCTTTTTATGCTACCTTCAGTTATCTTTCTAGAATCTACAAGTCACTAAGTAAATTCTAAGAGAAAGCTTTGATAAAGAAAATAAAGTATTAAGCTTGCAAGTAAAACTAGGATTGGGTATCCAGTGGTGTAAGCTTGCAAGTAAAACTTGCATGGTTTAGCTTGCTAAGATAGTAGTATAAGCTTGCTAAGTTGCAAGTGTTAGCTTGATCAGTTAATAGCTTGATAATTAAACTAGTAGTATTAGGCTTGCCTTGTGTAGAGCAGTGGTTGAAGTTCTCCTCGGTCTCTTCCTCGTAGTATCCTCCTTCCTCCTCGTATCCTTGGTCGGTACTAGCGTCTATAAATAAATACGAGGTACACAATCACCAAACAATACTTAACTTATTTATACTCATCACACAAAGGTTCACACTAGGTGATCTAGCATCATCACTAACATTACAAGATTAAAGCACTTGTCCCATTTATTTTATTTTGAGAAAAGTAATTTCTACTCATTGAAAAAAAACTACTTAATATTTAATATTCTCCAACTCAAACATGGGATCATGTTGACACATGTCATCACCACATATTTCAGTATAGGGGAATGTGATTTAAAGTGGTGTCACAATTTAATAAGGTTTAACCTTTTTATTTTATTTAATTAAAGTGATTAGAAATGCCTATGTGGCATTCTTTTATTACTTGATCATTATTTCTGTAAGTAAACCTATATGTTTTTATATATTCTGAAAGGTATGGTCAAATGTGATTTTTGAGAGTTGGAATCAACTCAAAAGCTCTTATGGTTGAATTTTGAAAAATGTTTGAATTCAGAAAAGCTTCTTCCTTGTTATTTTTACCATGGGTGACCTACAAATCTAAATGGTTTGAATCCAACGGGCTTGGATTAAGGATTCCAGTACCTTTCTAACAAAATTGGTTTCATGCATTTTGGTTCAGTGAATCGAGATGGGTTGATTTTTGAACCTAGGTACAAAACTAAGTTTAGAACTAAATGAATAAAACTAAATTTGAATTGTTGGGTCATGGGACGTTTAATCTGCTACCGCCCACTACGCACAAAGACACCTGGTATGGGTTAAGTGGCTATCCTCACACGTCAGTGAGACATTGAGGGGCGAAGCGGTATGGGGTGATCTAGGCCACACGATCTAACTCTAATCGAATGGCTCTGGTTCATCGTCCAAGTCGGGCAGCGCCGTCGAGACAGAACCCTAGCACGGAAGGTGGGGTTCATGGGAGGCTCACCGGGGCTCAGGCGATGGTCAGCAACAGGGGCGAATGACGAAGTCGATGATGAAGATCCTCCTGGTACCGGCAGCTTCTCCTGGGGCGGCTCCAATCGACGGCGCCTCTCCTCCTCTACAGTGGTGAACTCCGGTGAAATTCTGGCCACCTGGTGCTCGTCTTGCTCCGGGAGTGAGTGGGTATGATCAGTGAGAGGTTGGGACTGAACTGGTGTGAAGAAAACGAGCGGGGGAGGCCTCCTTTTATAGTGGCTGAAGGGGACCGATGGGAGAGGGCTGAGCTCGTCGTGGTCGACGGCACAGAGGGCTAATGGCATGGGCGACGATAGGGGCGGTATTGTTCTACCTGGCGAAGCTCAACGGCGTGGTGGCGAGGCGTGCGGCAGTGCTGATCGGTCAGAACGCGTCGACGCACTAGGCGGGTCCGACAGTGATTTTAATGGCGCACAATGTGCGTGGTCCGCGCGGCGGCGAACGAGGTTGTCTGGCGGGGTGCTGGAGTGTTGGCGATCACGTCTGCATGCGGCGAGGGTGGCACGCGGTCTGTGGGCATTGGTCGAGTGTGGCACACTGGTGCGCTGGCAAAGGTTTCGAGGCTTGGACAGGGGGTGGCGGTGGACGGTGGTCAGTGCTCCAGACATGCTTGCTAGGCTTGGTGCTTCTCCTAGCTCGCTGTCGACATGTGGGTGGCAAGTTAGGCTCGGCATGGTCACCATTAATGGATATGCCAAGCTCACAGTGGTTCTAAGGCTTTTTAATTTGGCTAGATCATCTACTGAGAGTATAGAGTGAGCTAGAGAGGGAACAAGGTTGGCCAAAATCACTGCTCACTATAGTGTTTGTTGTTTGTTTGTTTGCTGCAAACAAGGTGTTTGATGAAATGGCCAAAAGAGATTAAAATTTGAATTTTGGATTCAAACTTGGTGGGTTTGGTAGGCACATACTAGGGAGTCTCTGGTTAGTTGGATTAGTCAAGGGGCACTGGTTTGGTTTGGTTTTGAAAAGGTGTGATCTTCATATATGATAAAGATTCAATTTTAACTTGTGATTTGAATGAGGTTGCCAAATGTTTCTGCAAGTTTGAAAGGTGGGCTTTGATTCCTTTTTACTCGGTCTAGCAAGGGGTGAAAAGAATTGGAAAAGTTTCTGTTTGAAATCTTGGACTAGAAACACTCAAAGTGACCTAGTGAGCAATATTGGCAGAAATGACCATTTACTTTATTTGATTTGTTTTTGATTTTTTTCTTTATTTGTTTCTGCTTGGAAATGTTTTAGATGATGTTATTTTCATCTTTGAACCATTCCTTACTATTTAGGTTAATCACACAAGTCCATTCATGCATTTATCAAATCATCACATACACACATGCATTCATATGATTTTAATTAATCAAATTTTTTGTTAACCCTAATTTTAGTAATTAGAGTTTGATGATCATTGTTTTATATTTTTGGGATATTACAAGCTGTGGTGTCAACACAACAATGAGAGTCTGGGAAGTAGATAAGGGAGGGAGCAACCGTAGCACAACTGCTAGAGTACTATTTGCTTCTCCACCCAAGCAAGAACTCAAGAACTGCACCTAATCCATCAAAGCACACAAGAGATGGAGCACCAGCCACAGTACAACACTAGTACCAGAGATATCCATTTCATTCCATAGCCAATAAAAACACACCATCACATCACCAGCATCTGGTTGCTAGGAGAGCCATCCAAGAGCTAGGAGGGGAGGAGTTCCACAGGGAAGGCAGTAGCTCAGGAGGAACTGGCTAGAAGTTCAACAAGGAGCACAAGCAAGATGATCAAGATCAACACTAGCTCAACAGCAAGAGCAATCATCACAGCTACATCATCAACAACAGTTGTGTGGTGAGTTTATACAAAACCACACATAATTGATCTTATCCATTTCAATAGAACATGTGATGTCCTGTACATGATCTTCTCAGAAAAACACCCAAGTGGGGTGTACAACCATCATAGAAGAAAGAAAACAAAGCCAACAGTAAATCCTTAAACCATAATCAAGATCTCAGCCTTGCATCACAAATCTTGGATTAAAAGCTCTAGTTTTATAACTAGATACACAAAATTCTTAGAATAATCATTTCTGGGCACATCCTATGGATGGTAGCACCTCAGAAATGATTACATCATAAGATTTCATATTATACAGTAAGGATCTATCATATTATCCTTACCAAGACCTATCAAATCATTTTCCTAAGCACTGTAGGAATCATACTTATAGATTATCCATCATTTAAGAAAGGAAGCAACAAGTAAAAACATTAGTTTCTACCTAGCATAGTCTTAGACCAGCATCACAGACCAGTGGATCTAGTTCTAACTATATCTATATTCACCACACTGCTGGTACAGGGCACATCCTAACCGGGTAGCACCTCTGTACCAATAGGTTCATCCATATCTACTAAAAACCAAATAATCACTTTCCTAAATGAATACACGAATCATATTAGACATTTGATTCAGAAAAGACACTGAATATAACGCTGTCTGTCATTAAGACACACTTGTCAGAGACCATTATGTAAATCATCTTCCTATAATTAAATAGGAATCAATCATTGTTTAAATCATTTTCCTAGCTATCTTTTGCTAGGAATCATTTAAAAATGATGCAACTATCTTCAAGAGAGGGCCAAGATCATGAATGAATCAGATTCAGGGCATCCAATATATCTCATATAAGATTATAGCCTAGCCACTAATCTAGGAGTCATCAAGTTAGATCAATGATCTGTCAAATAGACAATACCATTTAGTGACAACATCACATCTAGATAACCTAATTACTTTAGCAAATGGCTTCAGTATAAAGAACCATCTAGCAATCTTAAATTGCTAATACATGGACAGACCACAGGAGGCCATTATCCAAAATTTAGAGAAATGAATCCGTATAAAAATTACTTGTAGTATACAGAATCAAATGGCAGAGCCTGTTATTTAACCAGGCATAGCCAGCATCAAAGATACAAGTTTAGGACTACATCTGCCAGCAATCTCATAGTAACCAAACATCACTACAGAGGGTATGAACCCTAGTTACAGAGATGTAGCCCAGACAGAGGGTAATCCCAGCAAGCATGCTTGACATGGCAAGGTAGATAGAGCATAGAGATAAACATAGTAGGGGAAGCTCACTTACACGAGGTCCTCACAAGAAGTTAGAAGAGGAAGCAGAGGAGTGGCCAGCGGCGATGAAGAGGCGGCAGCATGGGGAGCACCCGCGGAGGGGCGCTGCAACCCGCACCTGCAGCTCATCAGGAGCAGCCTATGGAGAAGGGGTGAGGATCATGAGCAACCCAGCACGACATCGACGAAGCACCAAGGTGGCCGAACCCTAACCCTAGCCTCGGGCGAGGGTCATCGCGGCCGGGAGAAGACCCCAGAGGGGAATCGGCTTGGACAGGACCATGCGGCAGTGTCGACTTGGCAGTCTTGCACCACGGCATGGCCACGGCGGTGGAATCATTGCCGGGATTGGGCAGGCGACGGCATGGCGTCGCTAGCGTCCAGGAGGGGAATGAGTGGGTGCGATGTGAAACGAGGGAGAACATAAGGATCTACTGGGCCGAATTGGACCACATGGCCTATGGGCCAGAGTGACTAGTGGGTCAGGCCTAATTAGGGAATAAAAAGAATAAGTCAAGAAAAAAAATATAATGACCAAAATACCCTAAGCTTATTTTAGCTCTACTAAGATATAGAAAATCTTAAAGAAAAATGTATATATATTTTAAAACATCACAAGCATAAGATCTACCTAATAAAAATATAACTTTATTTGTTTGAAATTTATATATAAAGCAAATAAATATTAACACCATTAAATCCTAAGTGAAATTTCATAAAATAAGGAAAAATCCTAAAAACGAATAAAAAATCATATTTGTGTATAAAAATAAATTTACTGTTTTATAAAAATACTAACTTAATTCTTTTATAAATAAAATTTGAAGTAAGTATTCAAAGACGTTTAAATCTTTAAAGAATTTTATAAACATAAGACCAATATTTAAAAAATAAATAAAAACCACTTTTAAGATCTTAAATGAATATACTAAACTAGAAAAATATTAAATATACCATTAGAAAGGTTTTAAAGATTATAAAAAATAATAAATCCTTATCTATTACTTATTTTATCATAATGAGACAAGTTTTTTGTTAATTCATTAAAAATTATTTCCTAAGTAAGAAATAACCACATTTCCTTTTAAGACACTAAATTCTTTAAGAATAATTACTAAGTCCAAACCCATAATTTTGATCCATAATAAAACTTAAATGTAAACTATTAACTTTATAATACCTTTTTTGAAACCTTTTATCAAATTTGAACCAATCATTCACTTAAATACCAAATAAATTATCTCATACCCTAATCACATTTATCATAAATCTAAAATTTGGGAATAATTAAAACATATTACACCTTAAGTTTCTTTACCTTTTTAAAGTTAACTTTAGTCTCAAAAACTATAATCACCATGTCTAATAAACTATTTATGTTTTCATAACTAACTCTGATCTAGTTAGATTAAGACATTAAGCATCTCAAGTCTAAACTAATCAATCACTCACAAAAGACATTAATCACATCCTATTAACAATAAAGATTGTTTAAACCTTAGAAAGGAAATATTTTCTTCAAATATTATTCTTTTTGCCACTTCAAACAACAATCTCCTAATAAGTTCTCCAACTCTCAACAACTCAACCCAAAGACTTTTATCATAGTCACCAAATAACAATTAACTATAATCACATTATTTTATACTTTACTTGTATATTTTGGGTTGTTAACACATAAGTTCCTTATAAAGGTCATTACTTATAAAGTAAAATTTAAAGATAAATCAACTCTTAAAAAAATCACCTAAATTCAAATCACTCAAAGTATTGGTTATTCACCGGGGAGTTTTACAAAATGCATAGCATTACTTATGCATAACTACATATTGCTTCTTTAAACAACCGGACCAATGCTGCCTGTTTTCAGATATTGGATCTTATGTCGTCTCGAAGACCGAGATTACATAATCTTGTGATCACTAAGGCAATTTCACACTTGCTCATGTCCTTTGATTATTTTCTGTAAAGTATTTTACAAATCCAGTGTTGTCATCACCTGTATTTCAAAAAGGTCGAAAACACTATTTTCATCATTAAAGTGAACTATTGGTTACTGATCCAGGGTGATCAGCTAATCTGTTAAATCTGGTAGTTGGAATACCACTGCACAGGAATGTATCATCTAGGACATAACAACCAATGTCGCCAGTGATTCTTGCATCGTATATTATGCGTTAACCATGAGAACTATATGGGCACTGGCGAAGTTAGCTGGATCGGCTCCCTTTCGCATGCATTGGACACTGTTCTGGGCATTTGTAAGTTGCAGATCATGGGTATAGCCGTTTTATACGAGGAAAGGTCTACCGTGGATCTAGGCTTACAAAAGACAGATTTCTAGTGTTAATGGTTGTTGTGTGTATCTAACTAAGGTATAACCGTTTTATACGGGGAAAAGTCTACCTTGAGTTTGGGCATACAATAATTGTGGTGTATGCGGGGTCGTGGAGAAGGACAGTGATTGGCTTGGATCTTAGACTGGGCCCCTCATCACGGAATTGTGGACGGGAAAATACGCCTGGTTGTGCAACAAGGCTAAGGTCTCTCATGGGTAAAGCAATGCACCTCTGTAGAGTGTAAGAACTGTAACTTGTTACTCCCTGTTCCGGGAAGGAGCTGTGAACGCTGAAGGAAAGGAACTCCACGAAAGTTCTAGTAAACCTGTGAAGGCTGATGGACATAGATTTTCAGAATAAAAGCAACCTTTAAAGAAATGTTTTTAAAAACCTACATAGCCTACGACCTTTGGTCTATGGCTGTAGATAGTGCATCAAACACTCTTTTTAGTGAACTTGCTGAGTACGCTCGTATTCAACGTATCTTCTTAACCCTTGCTAGATTTTGGAGCAACCAACGATGAACCTAGAAGAGGAGTTCTTTTGAAGAATTAAAGGTATCCGGTGGAGATCAACCGGAGTCAACGACTACAGAAGTTTCTGAAGTCAAGATGGACCGTTCTTTATAAATTAATCCCTAGACAGTAGAACCTACCTCTGGAGGGTATTGCTTTAGTAGAAATACCAAGCCATAGATATATAGTATCCGTGTTCTTGCATAGACTTTAAGTTGTTATCTCTGGTTTTCTTCTGTATAATATCTTCCTCACTGTCTTGAGGGATGTAACAACCAAGCTTGTAATATATGTAATTAGTACCTAAGCATTGCATGCATGTGTTAAACTCAAATAAATATTGCATGTGATCAAGTGTGTGAACCAAAGAACAAGTGCAAAACCCTAAACCCTAGTCTTTCCCCCTCTTTTTGGAATCCATTCAATATGGTGTTTGAATTTTGACAAGTACAAAAATAGTGGAGCCCAAATAGTGTCAAAGGGCCCCACATTGTTTTCATTTAATTTACAAAGTCTTGGTATTTTGAAATGTCTAAAACATTATCCAAAATCATTTTATAAAAGAGAGAAAAGGAATTTATGAAATAGAAAAAGGTTCTGTCTAAAAAAAATAAGCAGTCCAGCGCCTCTGGGCCGTGGCCCAACTTCCTCTCTTCTCTCTGCTGCTCGCGTCCAGCAGCCAATAGCCGCAGCCGCCCCACGCGCAGCCCAGCGCGACCCAGTACCGCTTGGACGCCCTTTCGCCGTCTTCCTCCTCGAGAAGAAGCAGTTGGGTGCCGCCGGCGCCGCCGTCGATCCCCGCCGCCTCCTCCTAGCCGTCCGTCGAGCCCGAGCGAGGATAAGAACGGCGCGGCCACGTCTCCGTTGCCCTCATCCACTCTCCTCCTCTCCAGCGACCCCTCACTCCCCTTTCCCTCACGGACCCGAAACCCTAGCTCCGATGATCCCGCCGTCCTTGGCCTCCCCGTGCCTCGCCAATGACGCCTTGAGCTCCGCTACTCTCTGAGGATCCTTCCCACCGAAGGAATCGAGGGGGTGTAGTAAATCGTCGCCCTCGACTCGTTCTTCTTCGTCACCGACGAACACCGCCGCCGTGGATTCCCTCGTCTCCGGCCTCCCCGTGCCGCCACGACCACTCCATCACCCTCCTGGTGAGCTAGCGGTCCCAGTGGACCTCTTCAACCTCTTCCTCCCCCTCTGGTTCGACCCCGCATCGTGCCCTGCCGTCCGCCGCCGTCGGGCACCGCCACCACCACGTCTCCGGTGACCATTTAGCAGCGGCGCCGCCGTAGTTTGGTTCGTCTCCGTGCCCTGACTCGAAACCGCCCAACCGCGCCTCCTAGAACGCCCCCTAGCACCGCCAGTCGCCGCCGGCTGGCCGCTCCCCCGCGAGGTCCGCGTGGCGCCACGGTGGCTTGCCTGCGTGGCCTAGGCCCACCGGTCAGCCTCTCTGGCTAGCTGCATCCTCGATGAAAAATAACAACCGGGCCCCCCTGTCCCACTTTGTTTGCGTGGAGGCTGAGGTGGCCAGAGGCCCACCTGTCTGTGCCTATGGCTAGCCCAACCTCTGTGTAAAAAGTATTTCCAGCTTTATTTAAATTAAGAAAAAAGTTTAATAATTTCAGAAATTGTTTGAATATTATAAATTCAATAACTTTTAATTTATAAGTCAAAAAAATACAAATAATATATCAAAATGTTAAAAAAATGAGTTATACCTATTTAATCTATAATCATACATTGAACCCCTCTCATGTGTTTCCGAGTTAGGGTTTTCAACCGTCGGAACCCCATTTAAATTGCCGAGCATGTTATAGTGTTCCATTTCAATGCAATTCAACTTGTCATATCATCATCCTTGTTTGAGCATTGCATCGATGCCATGTCTTGATTGTTGCCTATCTTTCCGGTATTTGGTTTTTCGCGATAGGATCCGAGCCCGAAGCTGAAGACAACAACACCGAAGATCCGTACCTGTCTACCGACGGACAAGGGAAGCGTAGCCTCTCATTCTGAACCTATGTTTTATAAAGTATATTACCTCCTTGCTATGATGCACAAAGATTCCAATGTGGTCTTTTGTCAGCAGCTAGTGTTACCTATCTGTTGCACTATTTC
This sequence comes from Avena insularis, assembly GCA_023614405.1. NCBI lineage: Eukaryota > Viridiplantae > Streptophyta > Magnoliopsida > Poales > Poaceae > Avena > Avena insularis. Next base: position 276,346,391 of record CM042697.1, read on the forward strand.
CCTTTTGTAGCCTTATACTCCTGACCCACTGCTCCTAGCATACCTAGGTTTGCCATGTGAGCGTTGTAGAGCTTCTGCTACCTACAGCTTAGCCAAGCATAGAAGCAATGTCTGATCTACTCAATGATGAATCAGAGGTGCCAAGGAAGGTAGTGAGGTAGGAGATGGTGACATCATCGGAGGAGTTAACTAATCATGCTAAGGCTTGTATGGGAAGCCACATTGGGTGTGGTATTTGTAGTCCCATGCTCGCCACCACTAGGAACTGAGTTCTTGCCTTTGGAACCGAGACGAGCGTACAACCACACGGGGCTTGGGAACCCCTCGACTGACTAACTTGCCTAGTAGATTCCATGAGTCACATAGTTCGGGCTTTCCATTTGGCATACGCATTGAAAATGTTTTCGAAAGAGGCGGTGATGGAGGTGCATCATAACAGGTAGGGAAGCATGGACCGGGTTGCTTGGGGTCGATGGAGCCCCTGGTGACCAACCTCGCCTCACATCATTCAGTACCGGCTTCGGGATTTGACCCGTTATGGCGGAATCATACTTATTGCGTGACTCATGGTCTCGGCGAAAGCAAGGTAAAGTTCATGGTCAACCACCCTCTGCCGGCCTTCCAAGGAAGAGGGCTAATAATATTTGGCATTAAGAGTCGGTTGGTACGTGTGGGTAAAGTTGTACACCCCTGTAGGGTATTAATCTTTTCGAAAAGCCGTGTTCACGGTTATGAACGCTTGGTGACCAGATTCTAAGATCATAGATAAAGTTAACCATTATAAAACTTGTTGATCCACGTGTGCTTAAGGATGCTTCCTCTGGGTTGAGGGGGTGATCCAAGATAGGAGGTTCTGATGAATATGGTGGTTACCGAGATGTGATGAACAAGATGAAGAAGTCGCTATCTTACCCCCTTTTAAAAGATTCTGAGTAGACAAGCCTCTTCTCTCTCTTGTTTACAAATAAAGATTGCTTTTCTCAAAAGAAAATCCAGAGAAAGCCTTTCTAGCCAGAGCATGTAGATACTAGGTTATCTAAGTCTTGCGGAGTACATTCTCGTACTCTGCCTTGTGCGATTGTTTTTTTCTACAGAGGATCTGGTTGCAACTGAAGGTGGCTTCTACGTTGACATCGACGAGTAGTTGGGGGTCCCAGGTAGCAGCCTGAGGACTATGGGACGAACGTCGCTTTTGTTTATGGCCTCTTAGGCCTTTTTCTAAGTTGTTGTGTAGAACAACATAATTTGCTCTCGCTATGTGATGTAATGTTGGGTCTATGACCTCTGGTTTGTAATAACTCTAATATCTTACTCTGTTAAGAGTTTGAACGTATGATGTTGAATCCCTGTGTTCTGTAATGTTACCGAATCATACTGTGAACTTCCATGTTTGGGAGTTGAGCTTATCTTAGATGGTGATCTGATGTTAGTTTAACCCCAACCCCAGGGTGCTATAGGTTTTGGTATCAGAGCAGGACTACCTATAGGAAACCCTTTTAGTGGTCGATGTTGAGTCTAGAAGTTGACAAAACTATTTGAAAGTTAAAACTATTTGCAGAAACTCTAACTAGGATTCTTTTTACTCTTTCTCTGGTGTGATTCTGATGCTGGAGTTTCTCTTACCTTATTTGGTTTGAAAAGGTTTTCATTCCTTACCTCGTACCTCAAAACTTTTAAGATCGTGGTTTTGGGGTTGTTTCTCTTAAGTACTCCGTACTTGGAAGCTATTCTCAGAGTTCTAAGATATCTCAGCTTTGCTTGGTATGTAACATCTTAGCATTCCATTGTCATGGTTTGTAAGTCAGCTGGTTTGTGTATACATTAGTATGCTTTGATACTACCATGCTTGATAAGATGATACATTTAAATCAAGTACTCTTTGTTCATCTTTTCGTCTTGCTCCTTTGAATACTTTGTCTAATCTCTTTTTGTTCTTTCAGGATGGGTGATACCTCTCGTGCTCGTACTCGTGCTCATGCTCGGGGTGCCGCAAATGAGGGTGAATCTTCCAACCTTACTCCACCGCCGTCCATGGTTCAACTCATGGCCATGTACGAAACCAACCGTGCTAACAACATGAGGCTCCTTGAAAGGATTGAGTGCAACACTGCTCAATGCCAGAACAATAAAGTTGGTATCAAGGACTTCACACGTCTCACTCCGCCAGTTTTCAGCTATTCCACTGAGCCACTTGATGCGGACTACTGACTTCGCACCATGGAGCACAAACTTCAGGTTGGTCATGTTGCTCAAGGTGATTGGGTGACTTTTGTGCCTATCATCTGGAGGGAGCAGCTAATTCCTGGTGGGAAAATTTCTTGGCTATGCAAGAAGCTCAACATGTTGTTACATGGCAAGAGTTTACTGAAGCCTTCTGAGCTTAGCATATTCCGGAGGGTCTGATGGATCAGAAGAGGGGGGAGTTCCTCAAGCTTAAGCAGGGCACTGGTTCCGTGTGTGATTACCAGCGCAATTTCAATCGTCTTGCCTGCTATGCTACTAAAGAGGACTCCACTGATGCTAAGAAGCAAGATCTGTTCCGTAAGGGACTGGATCCTGAGGTTCGCCGTGATATCCATCTCATGGACTTTGGTAACTTCCAAGGTCTTGTTAATAAGGCTATGAAGGCCGAGAGTGGAAAAGTGGAGTATGAAGAAACTCGTAAGCGTCCTCAGGAGGGGTACAATAAGGCAGATTCTGGTAATAAGAAGCGTCGTGTCTTCGTTCCTTAAAGTGTTGTGCCACATGCTCCTTATACTCCAAGGACTTCTGGATATGCTCCTCGTCCGAATGCTACCTCAAGCAATGCTGGTGGATCAAACTACCCTCCTGCTGGCAATGCATCAGGTTTTATATGCTTTAATTGTCGCCATCCTGGCCACTATGCAAAGGAGTGTCCTCAAAAGGGTGCTGCTGAGAAGGCACAACCACCAAATAAGAATGATAAGTATCCAGGTGCTGGAAAAGGTCGCCTGAACCATATCTCTGCTGAGGAGGCTCAGGAAGATCCAAGCGTCATCATGGGTACGCTTCGTATCAATCAAATTCCAGCTAAAGTTTTGTTTGATTCTGGAGCATCGCATTCATTCCTATCACAAGCTTTTGCTCAAATGCATGGGATAAGTTTTGAGGGGTTATTTGTTCCTCTGCTAGTTCAGTCTCCTGGTTCTAGTTGGAGTTCCACCATGGTTAGTCATGGAATCTAATCAAAGTTGCATTTCAAAATTTCCCCACTTCTTTGTTCGCCCTCAAGTCAATTGATATTGACATCATTTTGGGCATGGACTGGTTGACCCGTTATCAAGATATTCTCGATTGTACAACCAAGTCTGTGACTCTGACTAGTCCTGCTGGCATAACAGTCAAGTATTGGACCGTAGGGTCACTATCTCCTTCAGCCGTTTCTATTCCTGAAGTGGAGTTATATGCTCTTGAAGTTTTACCTCCATTAGAGATTCAAGATGTTTCCGTGGTCTGTGAGTTTCCGGATGTCTTTCCTAAGGAGTTGCTTGGCATGCCACCTGATCGAAGCGTGGATTTTGTCATAGAGTTAGTTCCTGGAACTGCTCCTGTTTCTAAAAGACCCTACCGTATGCCTCCTCATGAGCTTGTGGAGTTGAAGAAGCAATTAGAGGAGTTAGAAGGAAAAGAATACATTTAGCCCAGCACATCTTCTTGGGTATGTCCTACCATCTTTGTCAAGAAGCGGGATACCAATATACCGCGTCTGGTTGTGGATTATCGCCCACTCAATGTTGTGACTATCAAGAACAAGTATCCTCTCCCTAGGATCAACGATCTATTTGATCAGTTAAGTGGTGCCACTGTCTTTTCCAAAATGGATTTAAGGTCATCACCAGATAAAGATCCGTAAGGAAGATATCCCAAAGACTGCTTTCACCACTCGTTATGGTCTTTACGAGTATACAGTCATGTCCTTTGGTCTTAGCAATGCTCCAGCCACTTTTATGCTACTTATGAATTCTGTCTTCATGGAGTATCTTGAGAAGTTCGTTGTGGTTTACATCAATGATATTCTGGTCTATCCCAAGACTGAAGAAGAGCACGCTGAACATCTTCGTTTGGTGTTAACAAAACTTCGAGAACATCGTCTCTATACCAAGTTTTCTAAATGTGAGTTCTAGTTACAAGAGCTCGTATTCCTTGGTCATGTTGTTTCCGCCAAAGGGGTTGCTGTTATCCCCAATAAGGTTCAAACTATCCTCGACTGGGAGTCTCCTAAATCCGTCAAGGATGTCAGAAGCTTTCTCGGGATGGCTGGTTATTACCGTCGATTCATCGAGAACTTCTCCAGGATTGCAAAGCCAATGACTGATCTTCTTAAGAAGGATAAGAAGTTTGAATGGTCTGATAAGGCTGAAGAAAGCTTCCAGTTGTTGAAAACCAAGTTAACCACTGCACCCGTGTTAGTTCTCCCAGACACTAGCAAAGACTTTGTCGTCTTCTGTGATGCTTATCACCAAGGTCTCGGATGTGTGTTGATGCAAGATGGGCATGTGGTGGCTTATGCCTCCCATCAGCTAAAACCACATGAGAACAACTACCCAACTCATGATCTTGAGCATGCAGCTGTTGTTCATGATCTCAAGCAATGGCGACATTACCTCCTCGGTAGTCGTTGTGAGCTATACTCAGATCATCAGAGTCTGAAGTATATTTTCACACAACCTGATATGAATCTCAGGCAAAGAAGATGGTTGGAACTCATCAAGGACTATGATTTGGGTCTCAACTATCAACCTGGCAAAGCCAATGTCGTTGCTGATGCGCTGAGCCATAAATCTTACTGCAACACCCTGCTGATCAAACAAGCACAATCTTCTCTTCATGAGGAATTCGCTCGATTGAATCTCGATGTAGTTCCTCGTGGATTCCTTTCTACTCTTTAAGTAAAGTCTTCTCTAGAGGATCAGATCAAAGATGCTCAAAGGCAAGATCCTGAGATGAATACAATTAAAGAGAACATTGCTAGCGGAGTTGCTAAATGTTTCTCTGTTAACGAACAAGGTGTCCTATATTTCGGTACACGTTTGGTAGTACTAAATGGAAATGACTTGAAGAATATAATTCTTACCGAAGCTCATGAATCACTTCTTTCTATCCACCCTGGAAGTACCAAGATGTATCGGGATCTTCGTCAAAGATTCTGGTGGTCTGGTGTGAAGAAGGATATCGCTCGTTTTGTTGCTGAATGTGACGTTTGTCGTCGCGTCAAAGCTGAGCACCAAAGACCCGCTGGTCTCCTGCAACCACATAAAATCCCTGAGTGGAAATGGGATGAATTTGGTATGGATTTCATCACTGGTCTCCCCAAGACTCAAAAAGGAAATGATGCCATCTGGGTAATCGTCGACTATCTGTCCAAGGTTGCTCACTTCCTACATTGCATGAGAGCATCTTGCTAATCAATTGGCTGATCTGTATATCTCACGAATAGTTGTCCTTCATGGGGTACCGAAGAAAATCATCTCTGACCGTGGAAGTTTGTTCACCTCAAGGTTCTGGGCAAGTTTCCAACAAGCTATGGGAACTCTTCTGTCCTTCAGTACAGCTTATCATCCTAGCACTGGTGGTCAAACCGAAAGAGTGAATCAAATCCTTGAATACATGCTAAGAGCGTGTGTCATATCTTTTGGCAAGAACTGGGAGAAATGCCTTCCTTTTGCTGAATTCTCCTACAACAACAGTTTTCAGTCTAGTATTTGTATGGCACCTTTCCAATTCTTATATGGAAGAACCTGTCGTACTCCTTTGAAGTGGTCAAAAACCGGCAAAAGAAAGTTCTTTGGTCCGGATATGATCCAGGAAGCAGAAGATCAAGTTCGTATCATTCGAGATCGTTTGAAAACTGCTCAGTCTCGCCAGAAAAGCTATCATGACCGTCACCATCAACATGTTGAATATGAAGTTGGTGATCAAGCTTATCTCCGGGTCACTCCTTTGAAGGGTGTCCATTGTTTCGGTATCAAAGGCAAACTGGCTCCTCGCTATGTTGGTCCTTTTCATGTTCTATCCAAACAAGGTAACCTCGCATACAAATTGGAGCTGCCTGCAAACTTCCCCGAGGTGCATGACGTCTTCCATGTGTCACAACTCAAGCGTTGCTTCAAAGATCCTGTCCGTGGTGTTGATCACCAAACTCTTGATCTCCAAAAGGATCTGACTTATCGTGAGTATCCTGTTCGTATCCTTGATGAAACCGAGCGCAAGACTCATCGTCAAAACATCAAGTTCCTGAAAGTTCAGTGGTCTCATCACTCCGAGGATGAAGCAACCTGGGAACGAGAAGATCGTCTCCGATCTGAGTATCCTGCTTTCTTTTCCAAAACTTAGGAATCTCGGGTCGAGATTCTTATAAGGGGGGTAGAGCTGTAACAACCAAGCTTGTAATATATGTAATTAGTACCTAAGAATTGCATGCATGTGTTAAACTCAAATAAATATTGCATGTAATCAAGTGTGTGAACCAAAGAACAAGTGCAAAACCCTAAACCCTAGTCTTTTCCCCCTCTTTTTGGAATCCATTCAATATGGTGTTTGAATTTTGAAAAGTACAAAAATAGTGGAGCCCAAATAGTGTCAAAGGCCCCCACATTGTTTTCATTAAATTTACAAAGTCTTGGTATTTTGAAATGTCTAAAACATTATCCAAAATCATTATATAAAAGAGAGAAAAGGAATTTAGGAAATAGAAAAAGGTTATGTCTAAAAAAATAAGCAATACAGCGCCTCTGGGCTGTGGCCCAACTTCCTCTCTTCTCTCTGCTCATTGCGTCCAAACCACCTAGCCCACGACAGCCCAGTACCGCTTCGCCGCCCTTTAGTCGTCTTCCTCCTCGGGAAAAAGCAGCTGGGTGTCGCCGGCGCCGCCGTCGATCCCCGCTGCCTCCTCCTGGCCGTCCGTCGAGCCCCGAGTGAGGATAAGAACGACGCGGCCACGTTGAAGGGAATATGCCCTGAGAGGCAATAATAAAATGTTTATTATGTGTATTCCAAGTATATGGTAGATGTTTATTTTGCATTCTATAATTGTATTAATACGGAAACGTTAATACATGTGTGTTTAATAAACAAACAGAAAGTTCCTAGTTATGCCTCTCTCATAAACTAGTTCGTTGATTAACAAGATGATCATAGTTTCCTGATCATAGGCATTGGATGTTGTTAATAACGAGATCACAACATTAGTGTAATGGTGTGATGAACATTCATCCTAAGTATAGCATTACGATCAAAGTCATTGGGTTTATATTGCTATAAACAACTTACGAAGTAGTCCTAATCCTTAGACCATGAGATCATGCTAATCACTAACACCGAAAGAGTTTCTTGTTGACATCAAACGTCACACCATAACTGGGTGATTATAAAGATGGCTTCAAAGCTACTAAAGTGTTATGTTGAGAATCATGGATCAAGAGTGGAATTTGTTCATCCCGATGACGGATAGATATACTCTAGGCCCTCTCGGTGATATCACATTGGTTAGCTTGCAAGCAAGTGATTTGATCACTAGAATGTTATATCACGGGAACGAGAAAAGAGTGCATGTCAGTAACGAGATCAAACTAGGTATGGAGATACCGATGATCGAATCTCGAACATATAACATATCGTGAAACAAAGGGATTAAGATACAAGCATAAAAGGTTCCGACGATCACAAGAAAAGTCATCGTTGAATGTGTGGGAGTCAGTATGGATCTCCAGGTCCCGCTATTGATTATTGATCGGAGAAGGGTCTCGATCATGTCCGCATTATTCGCAAACCGTAGGGTGACACACTTAAGGGACACTGACATCCAGTTGGAGCAAATGTTTCATGCCGAAAGAATAAACAAGCGCAGGAATTTATTTCACTAGATACCGAAACAGGTTTTCGAGTGAAATTGCATAAAGAGGTTATGCATGTGAAATGGAATTCTAGCAAGGGGTTATTTGTGAATGTTTGTCATTAAAGTAATTGACAAAATTCTGAATAAAATAAAAGAGTTTTATTAAATGAGAGTTTGCATTAAATTTGGTGGAAATTTAATGGGAATTTGAGTGGATTTTTTAGTGGAGAAAATTGAAGGGCCATTTTGTGAGTGGAGTGTCCACCCACATGAATGAGGGAGAGGTGGGGGCACCCTCCATGGCCGGCATCCATGCCCCCTTGGGCTGCCCCCCTCCCCTATATAAGGAGCCCCTCCTCTCACTTCTCACTTACACCTCCTCGTGAAGGATCTCTCTCCCCTCTAGAATTTATTCCCCATGGTCTCGGACTAGCGAGATACATGTTCCCGGTGGTTATTCGGCAAGAAAGGGTTGTGCTTCCGCTGCATTGCTGGAGCGAGGAGGCGGAGGTTGCTCGGTGTCTTGTACGTGTGTGCGAGCACGGATGCGCTGCTGCTTTGCGGCGCTAGGACTTCCTCTCGATCTTAAGATCGACAAGAGATCGTCTACATCAACCACGAGTTGAACTCGTTAAGCTTTGTTGGTCTTCAAGGGTATGTTCTCTACGGATATACATCCGCCCGTTGTTTGTATCTAGTAGATAGATCTTGGTACATAGTTCCCATCGTAGGAAATTTTTTGTTTTCTATTCTGCGAACCCTACAGTGGTATCAGAGCCGGATCTATGCGTAGATGCTTTACACGGGTAGTACACATATGAGTATGTGGGCGATGATGATCATGTTGTTGCTCCTTAGTTGTAATTTTGGATATTGGTGGCATAGTGGGATGAAGCGGCCCGGACAAACTTTACATGTCCTCGCACATGAGACCTGTTCCACGCTTGACATGCAACTAGTTTGCATAAGTGGCTAGCGGGTGTCTGTCTCTCCTACTATAGTCAATATCTATTTTGCAACGAGTTCTCAACAATTTGGTTATCCTCGTTGTGGTTCATGTTTGTAGGTAAGAACGGTTCTATCTCGAAAGCCCTTAGCCACGTAAAACTTGCAATGGATAAATTAGAGGCGTCTAGTTTAGATTGTTGCTGGGCTAGTGTTATGATATGGTGATGTTGTAAGTAGAAGTATGAGATGATACTCTTACAACATACATAACGTGTAATCTGCATAGACCTTGGACTTACACATATAGGTATGATAGTGATCATACCACAGTGCACATGATAGAGATCATATGCGGGAACCATATTATTCCACTAATAAACATGTGATGTTTGATAGCATCTTATATTGCTTGTTTAGCGCTTTGTTAGCATAATAAGATGATCCCTCATTTAAATATCAAGATAAGAATGTGTTCTTCCTTTAGTATGCACCGATTATGTTTTCGTCGCTCCAAGACATCATGTGATGATCGGGTGTTCTTGGATCCACGACCATATATCGGGTGTAAAACAGTTACACACGCAAATACTAAGGTTCTAACTTGGCGAGCCTAGCATGTACAGACATGGCCTTGGAACACGGACCGAAAGGTTAAGCATGAGTCATATAGTAGATATGATGCCCATTTGATGCTCGCCTTTGAAGCTACACCGACTCACGTGATGATAGGACTTGGTGTAGTGGATTTGGTTCATGTAATCACCAAAAAGGCACGAGGGATGTCGTTTTTGAGTGGGAGTTCATTCGTAATATGGATTAGTTGAACTCAATCTATCATAAACTTAGTCTAAACTTTACAAATTCTGTTATAGATGACACCACCTGCTTTTAATTTCAATGTGTTCATGGAGAAAGAGAAACTTGCAACAAACGGTAGCACTTTACCGAATGGGCCATGAATTTGAGGATTCACCTCTCTGCTGCACAAAAGAAATATGTGCTAGAAGCGCCGCTAGGCCCCCCACCCTTTTAGGATGCCCCTGACAAGGAGAAGAATGTCTATTAGACTCGTCAGGAGGACCACAACTTAGTTCATTGCGGCATATTGTATGGGCTAGAGCCGGAGCTTCGAAAGCGTTTCGAAAATGGCAATGCATTTGATACAATGGGTGAGTTGAAAATGATTTTCGACACACATGCTGTTGTAGAGAGCTACAACGCTTCAGAAAAGTTCTTTAGCTGCATGATGGAAGAGCACAGCTCCGTTAGTGAGCATGTACTCAAGATGTCGGGTTACGCCGATAAGCTTGTGTCCTTGGGAATAACGATTCCCATTGACTTAGGCATCCATCGTGTTCTGCAGTCTCTGCCACCTAGCTATAAGAGCTTAGTGATGAACTATAATATGCAAGGCATGAAGAAGTCTCTCCCCGAGCTTCTGTTAATGCTTAAAACTGCAGAAGTGGAGGTCAAAAAGGAACATCAAGTGTTGATGATCAATATGAACACTGGTTTCAAGAAAGACAAGAAGGGAAAACAGAAGGGAAGTAAGGGCGGCAAGCCGGTTGTCGTGCCTGAAAAGAAACCCCGAGTTGGACCTAAGTCTGATACTGAGTGCTACTATTGTAAGGGGGCTGGCCTTTGAGCGCATAATCGCCCCAAGTATTTGGCGCAACAAGAAGGCCGACAAGGCAAACAAAGGTATATATGATATACATGTTATTGATGTGTACTTGACTAGTGCTCGCAGTAGCACCTGGGTATTTGATACCGGTTCAGTTGCTAATATTTGTAACTCGAATCAGGGGCTGCGGAACAAGCGACCGCTAGCAAGGGGTGAGGTCAAGATGCGTGTCGGTAATGGATCAAGCGTTGATGTGATCGCCATCGGAACGCTACCTCTCCACTTGCCATCGGGATTAGTAATAAACTTGAAGAATTGTTATCTGGTGCCAGCACTTAGCATGAACATTGTATCTGGATCGTGTTTAATGCGAAGTGGTTATTCATTTAAATCCGAGAACAATGTTTGTTCCATTTATATGAATGAAATATTTTATGGTCATGCATCGATGATGAATGGTTTATTTCTATTGGATCTTGATAATAATGTTACACATATTCATAATGTTGATGCTAAAAGGATTAAACTAAATGATGATATATCCGCATATATGTGCAACTGCCGTCTAGGTCATATTGGCGTTAAACGCATGAAGAAGCTCCATTCGGATGGACTTTTGGAATCACTTGATTTTGAATCATTTGATACATGTGAGCCATGCCTTATGGGCAAGATGACTAGAACGCCGTTTTCCGGTTCAATGGAACGGGCGACAGATTTATTGGAAATCATACATTCTGATGTATGTGGTCCAATGAGTGTGTCAGCGCGAGGTGGATATCATTATTTTGTTACTTTCACGAATGATTTGAGTAGATATGGTTATATCTACTTGATGAAACACAAGTCTGAAACCTTTGAAAAGTTCAAAGAATTTCAGAATAAAGTGGAAAATCATCGTAATAGAAAGATCAAATTTCTACGGTCCGACCGTGGAGGTGAGTATCTAAGTTACGAGTTTAGCACTCACATGAAAGAGTGTGGAATTGTTTCACAACTCACACCTGCCGGAACACCACAAAGAAATGGTGTGTCGGAATGTCGTAATCGTACTTTATTAGATATGGTTCGATCTATGATGTCTCTGACGGACTTGCCGTTGTCATTTTGGGGTTATGCACTAGAAACTGCTGCATTCACTTTAAACCGGGCACCATCTAAATCCGTTGAAAAGTCACCGTATGAATTGTGGTTTGGAAACAAACCTAAGCTATCATTTCTTAAAGTTTGGGGATGCGATGTTTATGTGAAGAAACTTCAACCGGATAAACTCGAACCCAAAGCGGAAAAATGCGTATTCATAGGATACCCTAAGGAAACTATTGGGTATTCCTTCTATCATAGATCCGAGGGCAAGGTTTTTGTTGCTAAGAATGGATCCTTTCTAGAGAAAGAGTTTCTCGCGAAAGGTGTGAGTAGTCGGAAGGTAGAACTCGAAGAGGTTACTAAACCTTCTCTCCAAAGTATGGCGAGTAGCACAGTGCCGGAAGTTGTTCTGGAGTTGGTTTCACCTGTTGAAGAAGGAACTAATGATAATGATCATGAAACTCTGAAAGAGAGTACTACTGAACCTCGCAGGTCTAGCAGGATGCGTGCAGCTCCCGAGCTGTACGGAAATCCTGTCATGAATTTCATGGTTGATGAAAATGATGACCCTGTGACGTATGAAGAAGCGATGATGAGCCCGGATTCCAACAAATGGTTAGAAGCCATGAAATCCGAGATGGAATCCATGTATGAAAATCAAGTTTGGAACTTGGTGGACTTACCTCACGACCGAAAGGCCGTGGAGAACAAATGGATTTTCAAAAGGAAAACTGATGCTGGTGGTAATGTAACCGTCTATAAAGCTCGACTTGTCGCAAAGGGGTTTTGACAAATTCAAGGATTTGACTACGATGAGACATTCTCTCCCGTAGCAATGCTAAAATCAGTGAGGATTATGTTAGCAATTGCTGCATCTTTCGATTATGAGATATGGCAGATGGATGTAAAAACCGCGTTTCTCAATGGTAATATTGAAGAAGAGTTGTATATGATACAACCAAAGGGTTTTGTCGATCCTAAGGATGCTAACAAGGTGTGCAAGCTTCAGCGATCCATCTATGGATTGAAGAAAGCATCACGAAGTTGGAATCTCCGCTTTGATGAGGTGATCAAAGAGTTTGGATTTGTCCAAACTTATGGAGAAGCTTGTATTTACAAGAAAGTGAGTGGGAGCAATGTGGCATTTCTGATATTATATGTGGATGACATATTATTGATCGGAAATGATACAGATCTTTTAAACAGTGTTAAAAGTTATCTAAACAGCAAATTTTCAATGAAGGACCTAGGTGAAGTGTCATACATATTAGGCATAAAGATCTATAGAGATAGATCTAGGCGCCTAATAGGGCTATCGCAAAGTACATACCTTGATAAGATTTTAAAGAAGTTTAAAATGGAAGATAGTAAGAAGGGGTTCTTACCTATGACACAAGGCACGACAGTGAGTAAGACTCAAAGTCCGGCTACGACGGAAGAAACAGAGAAAATGGACAAAGTCCCCTATGCTTCAGCCATAGGCTCTATAATGTACGCCATGCTATTGTAAGGTTCCCAACCTTTAATAAGGTAGAGATCCCTGTGTTTACAATGCTAGTCCCTGGATCAATAGCTAGCATCCACAGTTAAGATGTAATATCAAGAAACAAAGGTCATAATACAACTTTATAACCAGGAATAAAATAAATTATTGCATCTTACATAGCTCATTTGGCTATTACATTACATTGCAGCAGAAAATCTATAAGCATGGGGTCCTTCATCTTCAAAGTGCCACAGGCAGACATGTTGGTTGTAGACTTTGTAATCCTAATCATTTAACTTCACTAATATCAATCAAACCTGCAACATAACAAGTTACAGCCACAAGGGTCAATACATTTGAATTGTATTGGCAAGTAATACTATGGTAGTATAGTGGAGTCTATCATCTATATGCATTTGGCTAAGTGGAGCTTAGGCTTGCTTTGCTCAAAATATATTTTTTCCTTATCATTTGAAAACACTAAGTTTTTGTTTGACAAAAATCACACAAGGCATCTACCAATCAAAGATTGAAGATCCTTTAACCCTTGTACAACCACAAGTTTTTAACTTAGAAATTTGGATGATGAGATTCTTGATAGCTTCCATGTCTTGATGCTCAAATTGTTCTTTGCCAGGGACATGGCTAAGTACTTAGATTTTACACTCTGCAGAGGTGGTGCACTTTCCCCACAAGACTTGGTTTCACCAAGACAAGATCTTTCAAAAGCCTTCCCTTAGACCGGAATGGACGCATTCCAACCTATCATTCCCCTACCACCAACTGTCCATTTGGCTAAGTTCTTGCAACCTATATGATCCAGGCAGAGCCCATAATGCCATCTGGTTGCACTTGAAGCTTCTCAACATTTGACACCTCAAATCTCTTTGTTCCTGGGTGGCCATCCACAAGTGAGATACACAAGGTAAACCATAAAAATGGGCCTTGTGAACCACTAAACACAAACCATTCCTTCCATTCCACCCAGGTGATTCATTCACTTAGTTGTTTTATTAACAAAACACAAGTCCTCAGACTTTGAAATTTTTCCATAGTGTGAATATATTTCCACCCTTGTTTTCTATTAGCTAAGCTAAGCATGATAGTAGTAGGAATCTTAACTTAGGAATTTCTACTAAGGTTTCATCTACTAGGATTTCCCATAGCATAGTTTATACTTAGCAAAATTCCATGCAAGTCCTACTTAGAAATATCACTAATGCATAGTGAAAATAATGGGACAAAAGTATGAAGCATCACTTGCCTTTTTGGTAGAGGGTATAAGTTCACTCCATGTCCTTTGCAACAATCACACTCTTCAAGTCACTACAATTCAATCAAGCAAGGCACAATCTCAATCTACCAATCAAGCAAAACATCACATAAAATGATAAAGTCAAAGTAATGCATGCAAGCATGCAAAGCTTTGTTTTATTTGAAAAAGTGGTTCTTAATGGGTCATAAACATTTGAAAACACCTAATGGTCATTTTATAAAGTGGCAAAGTCATTTGCAAAAGATTTCACTTCATAAACCATTTTCAAAACAAGGTATCATTTAATGTGGTGTAGAAATGTTTTTACTAAGGCATTAATCTATAGGGTTCACAAAATATGTTTTCAAACCATAAAACTTTGTGTTTAGGGTCAGGGAGTTTGAAACAAAACATTTCTCAAAGGTTTTCTTCCAAAACCATTTTTAATAATTAATCCATATTTTTATTTGACTAGAAATGGTTTAAATCCAAGATTCATTCTTTTGTTTCACCAAATGCATTTTTGAAACCACAATTTGTTTTTCTAGGGTCAGTAGGTTCAAAACAAACCATTTGCCAAAGATTTTATCCTCAAATTCATTTTGGAATAATTTTTATATCCTAAACAAGCATACATAAGTTTCTGCAAAAACAAACATTTTAACAGAAGCTTTTTACTAAACAAAGTACATGGTTGGCTAGGGCTTGTCTTGCTGAATCCATTGATATAAAGTTTGTAAAATTTGGATGTGTGGTTTCAAAGTTATGAATTTTACAAAATTGAACAACAAATAGATCAAATCTGTTTTTATTAGAACAGTCAGGGCCACGTGGAACGTTTCTATTGGTCCATACCGTTTCGGTTGGATCGATCTCTCTGGTGCATTGGATTTTAAACAGATCATGCGGCGCAGAGCTATTCGTACCCCTTCGATGATGTTCTATCGTGGCGCTTGGATCTACATCCTACGGTGCACATCACGCTAGCCATCGAGTGGCGGCGCTGGCGGCGGCAGGTGGCGGCGCGTGTCTGGCTACGGCGGAGCTGGTGCTAGAGGAAGCGAGGAAGAGGTTGGCGAGGCTTACCAGGCTCGCAGAGGCTTGCTGAAGCTCGAGGTGGTGCTGTTCTGGCGAGGGGCGCTCGGTGCTGCGGCCAATTCCTTGTCGGAGTAGCTGCGAGCGGCAGGCGGTTCTGGAGGTCGACGAGGATGGGGCTGTAGGTCGCGCCGAGGCAAGGCAGGGGCACAGTTAGATGCGGGTTGAGCTGCTGATGATGTGAGCATCAATAGGAGGTGCCGGGGCGGTCGAGGCTTACCAGGGGAGGTCACTGGAAAAAGAAACAGACGCGGCGACGCTCAGTAGATGACGAAGTCGACGTTGCGGAGCGCCCGCGAGCGAATGAGTGGTACGGGGAGATGCGCCAGGAGGTGTGGAACAAGCTCATGTGCTTGGGAAGGCGAGGCGAGGCTGGACGGCGCCGGAATTTGGTCGGAGACGTCGTCGGAGCAGTGGCAAGGCAAAGGGAATTGGGGGCAGCCTAGTGGCTCTGGTCGAGTGGGATCTGAGGGGAAAAGAAGAGGAGACTGAGGCGATTAAATGGGCATGGTCACAGCAAGGATTCATTGAGCCATTTACGCGTATTGATTCGAGCAATCAACGGTAGGAAACGGTCAGGCGAGTTCGTCGCGGTGAAGACGACGCTGAGGTGGCGTGGGGCCGCGATGTCTGCGAGATAGAGGAAGAGGGAGAGGGGTCCACTCGTCGATGTCTGCGCGGGTGGGTTTTTCGGTGGAAAACGATTCGCGCGTGGGGGGTTTAGTTGGGCTGGAGCTGGGCTTGCTAGGCCAGAAGGGTTGGGCTGTTTGTTTCTCTTTTTTTTGTACTGAATCTTTTTCCTTTTTCCATTTCATTTTCTGTTTTGAAATTCAATCAAACAATTCAAACATTCAAATCAAACTTCCACCAAACTTGGTATTGAGTTTAGTTCTGTTTAACAACACAAAACCTAAGTCCAAAATAAAATAATAATTTTATTCTTTTTAGGATCTATTTAATAATTAAATAAAATAGACCTTAATCATTAAAATAGGATTCGTTTTATTTAAAATCTCCATTTTAAATATAAATATTATCAAAACCAAATCAGTAGGTTTTATTTGAAAATATAAAACACTTGAAAAACTCATTTAAAATAAAATAACAAGTTTTAGTGTTTAATTAAAATGGGAAAAGTCTTTACTTTAATAAAATTGGATATTAATAAAACCTCATTATTTTATTTAAATAACCCTTTACTCCTTTAATCAAAACAAAATATTTTAATTCAAAAACTTGGCCAAGGTTTAATTTGGCTCTATAGAATAATTCTCATTTATATTTTCTACCTTTGCTTTTTAAAACCAAATCTTTTTATTAAAAGATCCAAAGATAGTAATTCTACTTATTTAAAATTTTTCTTCATTAATTGTTTATCTTTTCAAATCCCTTTAGGATTTGTTTGATCAAAATAGGTTTGAAGGTTTCCAATTGGAATCAAAGTTTCTTCTCACCCTGAAAATCAACAAAGTTTTATTTTATTCATTTATTTTTCACATAACAAGATTTGGAAAATCTTGGGATGTGACAGGCTACCACCCTTAAAATAAATCTCGTCCCGAGATTTGGGAAGGCTAGGGTTACAAGTTGGCTCAAACATCTAGGGTACTACCACCCTTAAAATTTTTCCAACTAAATTACATTTTGGCCTGCTTGGGATCTTGGGGAAACTTCTCTGGGCAAACATCTGCATAGTGTCCCTTGTTTCCACACTTGAAACATGTGACAAGGCTGATATCCTTCATAGGCTTGTTTATCTTGTGCTTCATCTTTTCTAGACAGTTGCTTGCATAATGTCCTTGGTTACCACAATTGTAACATGTGATAAGTTTGAGTTCTTCACGTATCTCTTGTGGACAGGTTGCCACATAATGGCCTAGCTCTTTGCAGTTGTTGCACCATACTTGGCCAATCTCCTTATACTTCTGTTTCTCTGGACATTCACTGGCATAGTGTCCCATTTCTTTGCAATGATTACATTGCACATGGCTTTTGTCCTTCTTTTTCTTGGGTTTCTCCAAAGCTAGGAGTGCTTCTAGTTCATGTTCTTCATACCTCACCTCAAAGGTGGGAAATCTTTCTCTCTTCTTGGGGCATTGATCTTCATGCTCCTTGGATGTATGATCCTTGTCTCCACAAATATTGCAAGCTTGGGTTCCTTCTAGAATAGCATCTTTGTCATCCTTGTTGTCATAAACTTTTTCGCCCATGTTGGTCATTTGAGTAGCCATCCCTTGCAACAATTGGGATTGAAGTTTCAAAATCTTTTGTATGGCATTGTTGTTGGCTAAAAGCTGAGTTGTCACTTGGCTCAACTGGTTTTGGGTTGCTATGAGTTCTCTCATGTTGTCCTCTTGGTTGTTATTGTCATCAACCTTGATGTTGGAGTCTCTTGGAGAAGTCATCTGTTTGGGTTGGATTGGGATTAGAATAGGCAAAAGATTTCTAAGGAAATAATTCTAATCACACATATCACAATTCACACAAGCACTGTGCAAGCAATCACAAACAAACATTCCACTCAAACAAGTTTCAAGCATATTTTTAGGCAACCAAAAATATTTTTGTTACACCACATAAGTTGGTGGGTTTGTCTTAAACTAAATCTGGTGGTCCATCTATATGGTTCACTTGAAATCTTTCCATCCTTCTTAGTTGATTCTTCATGAACAAGATCTTTGTATCCTTAGAGAATTTCTTGCATGTTGATCTCAAAACTTCAAAGAGATGATGGTTCCTTCTAAGTTGTGTTTCCTTAGTCTTCAAATCTTGAGCAAGATTTCTTGTCTCACTTGTCCTTAGTGATATCCAAGATTGAAGTCCTTGGTGAGAATGCTGAAGATGTTGAAGTCATTAGAGTTGAAGATGTTGAAGTCATTAGAGTTGATGAAGTCCTTTGCACATGGTGAAGTCTTTGGCCATGGGGTAGGCTTTGTCCATCAAGTTTGAAAATAGAAGAGATGTAGAATCAAAACCAAAGTGGTTGAGGAAAGAGTTTACAAGATTGTTTGTAAATAAGTTTTGGAACAAATACAACTCCTATTTTTCTAAGGGTTTTTGTCCAATCCTAGGTTTACAAATCCTATAGGCAACACAATGCTCTGATACCATCTGTAAGGTTCCCAACCTTTAATAAGGTAGAGATCCCTGTGTTTACAATGCTAGTCCCTGGATCAATAGCTAGCATCCACAGTTAAGATGTAATATCAAGAAACAAAGGTCATAATACAACTTTATAACCAGGAATAAAATAAATTATTACATCTTACATAGCTCATTTGGCTATTACATTACATTGCAGCAGAAAATCTATAAGCATGGGGTCCTTCATCTTCAAAGTGCCACAGGCAGACATGTTGGTTGTAGACTTTGTAATCCTAATCATCTAACTTCACTAATATCAATCAAACCTGCAACATAACAAGTTACAGCCACAAGGGTCAATACATTTGAATTGTATTGGCAAGTGATACTATGGTAGTATAGTGGAGTCTATCATCTATATGCATTTGGCTAAGTGGAGCTTAGGCTTGCTTTGCTCAAAATAGATTTATCCTTATCATTTGAAAATGCTAAGTTTTTGTTTGACAAAAATCACCCAAGGCATCTACCAATCAAAGACTGAAGATCCTTTAACCCTTGTTCAACCACAAGTTTTTAACTTAGAAATTTGGATGATGAAATTCTTGATAGCTTCCATGTCTTGATGCTCAAATTGTCCTTTACCAGGGACATGGCTAAGTACTTAGATTTTACACTCTGCAGAGGTGGTGCACTTTCCCCACAAGACTTGGTTTCACCAAGACAAGATCTTTCAGAAGCCTTCCCTTAGACCAGAATGGACGCGTTCCAACCTATCATTCCCCTACCACCAACTGTCCATTTGGCTAAGTTCTTGCAACCTATATGATCCAGGCAGAGCCCATAATGCCATGTGGTTGCACTTGAAGCTTCTCAACATTTGACACCTCAAATCTCTTTGTTCCTGGGTGGCCATCCACAAGTGAGATACACAAGGTAAACCATAAAAATGGGCCTTGTGAACCACTCAACACAAATCATTCCTTCCATTCCACCCAGGTGATTCATTCACTTAGTTGTTTTATTAACAAAACACAAGTCCTCAGACTTAGAAATTTTTCCATAGTGTGAATATATTTCCACCCTTGTTTTCTATTAGCTAAGCTAAGCATGATAGTAGTAGGAATGTTAACTTAGGAATTTCTACTAAGGTTTCATCTACTAGGATTTCCCATAGCATAGTTTATACTTAGCAAAATTCCATGCAAGTCCTACCTAGAAATATCACTAATGCATAGTGAAAATAATGGGACAAAAGTATGAAGCATCACTTGCCTTTTTGGTAGAGGGTATAAGTTCACTCCTTGTCCTTTGCAACAATAACACTCTTCAAGTCACTACAATTCAATCAAGCAAGGCACAATCTCAATCTACCAATCAAGCAAAACATCACATAAAATGATAAAGTCAAAGTAATGCATGCAAGCATGCCAAGCTTTGTTTTATTGGAAAAAGTGGTTCTTAATGGGTCATAAACATTTGAAAACACCTAATGGTCATTTTATAAAGTGGCAAAGTCATTTGCAAAAGATTTCACTTCATAAACCATTTTCAAAACAAGGTATCATTTTATGTGGTGTAGAAATGTTTTTACTAAGGCATTAATCTATAGGGTTCACAAAATATGTTTTCAAACCATAAAACTTTGTGTTTAGGGTCAGAGAGTTTGAAACAAAACATTTCTCAAAGGTTTTCTTCCAAAACCATTTTTAATAATTAATCCATATTTTTATTTGACTAGAAATGGTTTAAATCCAAGATTCATTCTTTTGTTTCACCAAATACATTTTTTAAACCGCAATTTGTTTCCTAGGGTCAGTAGGTTCAAAACAAACCATTTGCCAAAGATTTTATCCTCAAATTCATTTTGGAATAATTTTTATATCCTAAACAAGCATACATAAGTTTCTGCAAAAAAAAACATTTTAACAGAATCTTTTTACTAAACAAAGTGCATGGTTGGCTAGGGCTTGTCTTGATGAATCCATTGATATAAAGTTTGTAAAATTTGGACGTGTGGTTTGAAAGTTATGAATTTTACAAAATTGAACAACAAATAGATCAAATCTGTTTTAATTAGAACAGTCAGGGCCACGTGGAACGTTTCTATTGGTCCATACCGTTTCGGTTGGATCGATCTCTTTGGTGCGTTGGATTTTAAACAGATCATGCGGCACAGAGCTATTCGTACCCCTTCGATCATGTTCTATCGTGGCGCTTGGATCTACATCCTACGGTGCACAACACGCTAGCCATCGAGTGGCGGCGCTGGCGGCGGCAGGTGGCGGCGCGTGTCTGGCTACGGCGGAGCTGGTGCTAGAGGAAGCGAGGAAGAGGTTGGCGAGGCTTACCAGGCTCGCAGAGACTTGCTGAAGCTCGAGGTGGTGCTGTTCTGGCGAGGGGCGCTCGGTGCTGCGGCCAATTCCTCGTCGGAGTAGCTGCGAGCGGCAGGCGGTTCTGGAGGTCGTCGAGGATGGGGCTGTAGGTCACGCCGAGGCAAGGCAGGTGCACAGTTAGACGCGGGTTGAGCTGCTGATGATGTGAGCATCAATAGGAGGTGCCGGGGCGGTCGAGGCTTACCAGGGGAGGTCGCCGGAAAAAGAAACAGACGCGGCGACACTCAGTAGATGACGAAGTCGACGTTGCGGAGATCCCGCGAGCGAATGAGTGGCACGGGGAGATGCGCCAGGAGGTGAGGAACAAGCTCGCGTGCTTGGGAAGGCAAGGCGAGGCTGGACGGCGCCGGAATTTGGTCGGAGACGTTGTCGGAGCAGTGGCAAGGCAAAGGGAATTGGGGGCAGCCTAGTGGCTCTGGTCGAGTGGGATCTGAGGGGAAAAGAAGAGGAGACTGAGGCGATTAAATGGGCGTGGTCACGGCGAGGATTCATTGAGCCATTTACGCGTATTGATTCGAGCAATCAATGGCAGGAAACGGTCAGGCGAGTTCGTCGCGGTGAAGACGACGCTGAGGTGGCGTGGGGCCGCGTTGTCTGCGAGAGAGAGGAAGAGGGAGAGGTGTCCACTCGTCGGTGTCTGCGCGGGTGGGTTTTTCGGTGGAAAACGATTACAAAGAAAGCAGCTGGGCTTGCGGGACGTATGGGTTGGGCTGTTTGTTTCTCTTTTTTTTGTACTGAATCTTTTTCCTTTTTCCATTTCATTTTCTGTTTTGAAATTCAATCAAACAATTCAAACATTCAAATCAAACTTCCACCAAACTTGGTATTGAGTTTAGTTCTGTTTAACAACACAAAACCTAAGTCCAAAATAAAATAATAATTTTATTCTTTTTAGGATCTATTTAATAATTAAATAAAATAGACCTTAATCATTAAAATAGGATTTGTTTTATTTAAAATTTCCATTTGAAATCTAAATATTATCAAAACCAAATCAGTAGGTTTTATTTGAAAATATAACACACTTGAAAAACTCATTTAAAATAAAATAACAAGTTTTAGTGTTTAATTAAAATGGGAAAAGTCTTTACTTTAATAAAATTGGAAATTAATAAATCCTCATTATTTTATTTAAATAACCCTTTACTCCTTTAATCAAAACAAAATATTTTACTTCAAAAACTTGGCCAAGGTTTAATAATTCTCATTTATATTTTCTACCTTTGCTTTTGAAAACCAAATCTTTTTATTAAAAGATCCAAAGATAGTAATTCTACTTATTTAAAAAATTTCTTCATTAATTGTTTATCTTTTCAAATCCCTTTAGGATTTGTTTGATCAAAATAGGTTTGAAGGTTTCCAATTGGAATCAAAGTTTCTTCTCACCCTGAAAATCAACAAAGTTTTATTTTATTCATTTTTTTTTCACATAACAAGATTTGGAAAATCTTGGGATGTGACAGCTATGTACAAGACCGAATGTGGCACATGCTATTAGTTTGACTAGTAGGTACCAATCGGATCCAGGTTCGGAACACTGGATAGAGGTCAAGAATATCCTTAAGTACTTGCGAAGAACTAAGGATATGTTTCTTGTATACGGAGGTGAAGAAGAGCTCGTCGCTAAGTGTTATGTCGACGCTAGCTTTGACACCGATCTGGATGACTCTAAGTCTCAATCCAGATACGTATTTCTCATGAATGGCGGAGCGGTTAGTTGGAGGAGCTCCAAACAACCTGTGGTGGCGGGATCAACAACGGAAGCCGAATATGTTGCTGCTTCAGAAGCGGCTCCAGAAGCGGTTTGGATGAAGGAGTTCATATCCGAACTAGGTGTGGTTGCAAACGCATTGGACCAATGGTGATCTATTGAGACAACAATGGTGCCATTGCCAATGTGAAAGAGCCAAGGTCTCACAAGCATTCCAAGCATATTAAGCGCCAGTTTCACTCCATCCGCGAGAATGTCAAGGATGGAGATATAAAGATTTGTAAAGTACATACGGATCTCAATGTAGCAGATCCGTTGACTAAAACTCTCCCTAGAGCAAAACATGATCTACACCAGAACTCCATGGGTGTTAGATACATCACTATGTAACTAGATTATTGTCTCTAGTGCAAGTGGGAGACTGAAGGGAATATGCCCTGAGAGGCAATAATAAAATGTTTATTATGTGTATTCCAAGTATATGATAGATGTTTATTTTGCATGCTATAATTGTATTAATACGGAAACATTAATACATGTGTGTTTAATAAAAAAACAGAAAGTTCCTAGTTATGCCTCTCTCATAAACTAGTTCGTTGATTAACAAGATGATCATAGTTTCCTGATCATAGACATTGTATGTTGTTAATAACGAGATCACAACATTAGTGTAATGGTGTGATGAACATTCATCCGAAGTATAGCATTACGATCAAAGTCATTGAGTTTATATTGCTATAAACAACTTACGAAGTAGTCCTAATCCTTAGACCATGAGATCATGCTAATCACTAACATCGGAAGAGTTTCTTGTTGACATCAAACGTCACACCGCAACTGGGTGATTATAAAGATGGCTTCAAAGATACTAAAGTGTTATGTTGAGAATCATGAATCAAGAGTGTAATTTGTTCATCCCGATGACGGATAGATATACTCTAGGCCCTCTCGGTGATATCACATTGGTTAGCTTGCAAGCAAGTGATTTGATCACTAGAATGTTATATCACGGGAACGAGAAAAGAGTGCATGTCAGTAACGAGATCAAACTAGGTATGGAGATACCGATGATCGAATCTCGGACATGTAACATATCGTGGAACAAAGGGATTAATATACAAGCGTAAAAGGTTCCGACGATCATAGGAAAAGTCATCATTGAATGTGTGGGAGTCAGTATGGATCTCCAGGTCCCGCTACTGATTATTGATCGGAGAAGGGTCTCAATCATGTCCGCATTATTCGCGAACCGTAGGGTGACACACTTAAGGGACACTGACATCCAGTTGGAGCAAATGTTTCATGCCGAAAGAATAAACAAGCGTAGGAATTTATTTCACTAGATACCGAAACAGGTTTTCGGGTGAAATTGCATAAAGAGGTTATGCATGTGAAATGGAATTCTAGCAAGGGGTTATTTGTGAATGTTTGTCATTAAATTAATTGACAAAATTCTGAATAAAATAAAAGAGTTTTATTAAATGAGAGTTTGCATTAATTTTGGTGGAAATTTAATGGGAATTTGAGTGGATTTTGGAGTGGAGAAAATTGAAGGGCCATTTTGTGAGTGGAGTGTCCACCCACATGAATGAGGGAGAGGTAGGGGCACCCTCCATGGCCGGCGACCATGCCCCCTTGGGCTGCCCCCTCCCCTATATAAGGAGCCCCTCCTCTCACTTCTCACTTTACACCTCCTCGTGAAGGATCTCTCTCCCCCTCTAGCATTTATTCCCCATGGTCTCGGACTAGCGAGATACATGTTCCCAGTGGATATTCGGCAAGAAAGGGTTGTGCTTCCGCTGCATCGCTGGAGCGAGGAGGCGGAGGTTGCTCGGTGTCTTGTACGTGTGTGCGAGCACGGATGTGCTGCTGCTTTGCGGCGCTAGGACTTCCTCTCGATCTTGAGATCGACAAGAGATCGTCTACATCAACCACGAGTTGAACTCGTTAAGCTTTGTCGGTCTTCAAGGGTATGTTCTCTACGGATATACATCCGCCCGTTGTTTGTATCTAGTAGATAGATCTTGGTACATAGTTCCCATCGTAGGAAATTTTTTGTTTTCTATGCTGCGAACCCTACACACGTCTCCGTCACCCTCATCCACTCTCCCCCTCTCCAGCGACCCCTCACTCCCGTTCCCCTCACGGACCCGAAACCCTAGCTCCGACGATCCCGCCGTCCCCGGCCTCCCCGTGCCTCACCGATGACGCCTTGAGCTCCGCCGCTCTAAGGATCCTTCCCGCTGAAGGAATCGAGGCGGGGGGGGCAGTAAATCGTCGCCCTCGACTCGTTCTTCTTCGTCACCGACGACCACCGCCGCCATGGATTCCCTCGTCTCCGGCCTCCCCGTGCCGCCACGACCACTCCATCACCCTCCTGGTGAGCTAGCGGTCCCAGTGGACCTCTTCAACCTCTTCCTCCCCCTCTGGTTCGACCCTGCACCGTGCCCCGCCATCCGTCGCCGTCGGGCACTGCCACCACCACGTCTCCGGTGACCATTTAGTAGCGGCGCCACCGTAGTTTGGTTCGTCTTCGTGCCCTAACTCGAAACCTCCCAACCGCGCCTCCCAGAACGCCCCCTAGCGCCGCCAGTCGCTGTCGTCTGGCCGCTCCCCGGCAAGGTCCGCGTGGCGCCACGGTGGCTTGCCTGCGTGGCCCAGGCCCACCGGTCAGCCTCTCTGGCTAGCTGCAGCCTGGGTGAAAAATAACAACCGGGCCCCCTTTCCCACTTTGTCTGTGTGGAGGCTGAGGTGGCCAGAGGCCCACCTGTCTATGCCTATGGCTAGCCCAGCCTCTGTGTAAAAAGTATTTCCAGCTTTATTTAAATTAATAAAAAGTTTTAATAATTTCAGAAATTGTTTGAATATTGTAAATTCAAAAACTTTTAATTTATAAGTCAGAAAAATACAAATAATATATCAAAATGTTCAGAAAAATGAGTTCTACCTATTTAAGCTATAATCATACATTGATCAACAACTTTAATGACAAGTTTAATTAGAGAACTAAATCAACCCCTCTCATGTGTTTCCGGAGTTTTCCGAGTTAGGGTTTTGAACCCTCGAAACCCTGTTTAAATTGCCGAGTATGTTTTAGGGTTCCATTTCAATGCAATTCAACTTGTCATATCATCATATAGCATTGCGTTGATGCCATGTCTTGATTGTTGCCTCTCTTTCCGGTATTTGGTTTTTCGCGATAGGATCCGAGCCCGAAGCTGAAGTCAACAACACCGAAGATCCGTACCTGTCTACCGATGGACAAGTCAAGCGTAGCATCTCATTATGAACCTATGCCTTATAAAGTATATTACCTCCTTGCTATGATGCACACGATTCCAATGTGGTCTTTTGTCAGCAGCTAGTGTTACCTATTTGTTGCACTGTTTCCCTTTTGTAGCCTTATACTCCTGATCCACTGCTCCTAGCATACCTTGGTTTGGCATGTGAGCGTTGTAGAGCTTCTGCTACCAACAGCTTAGCCAAGCATAGAAGCAAAGTCTGATCTACTCAATGATGAATCAGAGGTGCCAAGGAAGGTAGTGAGGTAGGAGATGGTGACATCATCGGAGGAGTTAACTAATCATGCTAAGGCTTGTATGGGAGGCCACGTTGGGTGTGGTATTTGTAGTCCCATGCTCGCCACCACTAGGAACTGAGTTCTTGCCTTTGGAACCGAGACGAGCGTACAACCACACGGCGCTTGGGAACCCCTCGACTGACTAACTTTCCTAGTAGATTCCATGAGTCACATAGTTCGGGCTTTCCATTTGGCATACACATTGAAAATGTTTTCGAAAGAGGAGGTGATGGAGGTGCATCATAACAGGTATGGAAGCGTGGATCGGGTTAATTGGGGTCGATGGAGCCCCTGGTGAACCAACCTCGCCTCACATCTTTAAGTACCGGCTTCGGGATTTGACCCGTTATGGCGGAATCATACTTATTGCGTGACTCATGGTCTCGGCAAAAGCAAGGTAAAGGTCGTGGTCAACCACCCTCTACCGGCCTTCCAAGGAAGAGGGCTAATAATATTTGGCATTAAGAGTCGGTTCGTTTGTGTGGGTAAAGTTGTACACCCCTGCAGGGTATTAATCTTTTAGAAAATCAGTGTTCACGGTTATGAACGCTTGGTGACCAGATTCTAAGATCATAGATAAAGTTAACCATTATAAAACTTGTTGATCCACGTGGTATTAAGGATGCTTCCTCTGGGTTAAGGTGGTGATCCTAGATAGGAGGTTCTGATGAAGACTGTGGTTACCGAG
This sequence comes from Avena insularis, assembly GCA_023614405.1. NCBI lineage: Eukaryota > Viridiplantae > Streptophyta > Magnoliopsida > Poales > Poaceae > Avena > Avena insularis. The sequence continues at coordinate 276,373,196 of CM042697.1, forward strand.
ATGTGATGAACAAGATGAAGAAGTCGCTATCTTACCCCCTTTTAAAAGATTCTGAGTAGACGAGCCTCTTCTCTCTCTTGTTTACAAATAAAGATTGCTTTTCGCAAAAGAAAATCCAGAGAAAGCCTTTCTAGCCAGAGCATGTAGATACTAGGTTATCTAAGTCTTGCGGAGTACATTCTCGTACTCAGCCTTGCGCCATTGTTGTTTTTTTCCATAGAGGATCTGGTTGCAACTGAATGTGGCTTCTACGTTGACATCGACAAGTAGTTGGGGGTCCCAGGTAGCAGCCTGAGGACTATGGATGGACGTCGCTTTTGTTTATGGCCTCTTAGGCCTTTTTCTAAGTTGTTTTGTAGAACAACATAATTTGCTTTCGCTGTGTGATGTAATGTTTGGTCTATGACCTCTGGTTTGTAATAACTCTAATATCTTACTCTGTTAAGAGTTTAAACGTATGCTGTTGAATCCATGTGTTCTGTAATGTTACCGAATCATACTATGATCTTCCGTGTTTGGGAGTTGAACTTATCTTAGATGGTGATCTGAGGTTAGTTTAACCCCAACCCCGGGGGGTGCTACAAGGAAGTTCTCTGGATCTTTTGTAATATGTCATATGTAATCTATAGTCATGTCTTGGACCTGCTGTGTTTCTGTTGTACCACTCTGAGGGATATAATACTAGTGAATGGTGTTCATTAGTGTTATGTCAACGACTATAGTGTACTACATCATGCAGTGGTATGCTGGGTCACCGCACTAGTGCAAGTGGGAGACTAAAGGGAATATGCCCGAGAGGAAATAATAAAGTGGTTATTATCGTATTCCTTATTTATGATAAATGTTTATTTTTCATGCTATAATTGTATTAATCGGAAACGTTAATACATGTGTGTTTAATAAACAAATAGAAAGTTCCTAATTATGCCTCTCTTATAAACTAGCTCGTTGATTAACAAGATGATCAAAGGTTTCCTGATCATGGACATTGGATGTTGTTAATAACGAGGTCACAACATTATTGGAATGGTGTGATCAACATTCATCCGAAGTATAGCATTACGATCAACGTTTTTGTGTTTATATGCTATAACATCATACGAAGTAATCTTATCCCTTAGACCATGAGATCATGTCAATCACTAACACCGGAAGAGTATCTTGATAACATCAAACGTCACACCGTAACAGGGTGACTATAAAGATGGATTCAGTGCTACGAAGGTGTTATGTTGAGGCTCATGGATCAAGAGTGGAATTTGTCCATCCCGATGATGGAGAGATATACTATGGGCCCTCTCGGTGATATCACATTAGTTAGCCTACAAGCAAGTGATTTGATCACTAGAATGTTATATCACGGGAACAAGAAAAGAGTACATGTCGGCAACGAGATAAAACTAGGTATGGAGATACCGATGATCGAATCTCGGACATGTAATATATCGCGAGACAAAGGGATTGAGCTACATGCGTATAAGGTTCACACGATCACAGAAGTCATCGTTCAATATATGAGAGTCAGTACGGCGCTCCAGGTCCCGCTGCTGATTATTGATCGGAGAGGGTTCTCGATCGTGTCTACATTATTCGAACCATAGGGTGACACACTTAAGGGATACCGACACCATTTGGAGCAAATAATATGCCAGAGAAAGAAAAAAGGAAATTGCAGAAATTGATTTCACTAGACACTGAAACTGTTTCGGTTGAAATTGCTGAAACTAGTTCTGCATGTGAAATTGAAATGTTATAAGGGGTTTTATGTGAATGTTTGTTAATTAGAGTAATTAAAAAAATTCTGAATAAATAAATAAAAGAGTTTTTATTTAAATGAGAGCTTGCATTAAATTTGGTGGAAATTTAATGCATCTGAGTGGATTTTTGAGTGGAGGCATGTTTATGTGACTGGAGGATTTTCATTTTGAGTGGGAGATCCACCCACATGAATGTGGAAGAGGTGGGGGCATCCACCATGGGCTGGGCGCCATGCCCCTTTGGTGCTCCCCCTCTCCTATAAAGGCCTCCCTCTCCTCCTCTCAAAGCACACCTCCTCGCGAAGGATCTCTCCCCCCCCCTTAGAATTTCCCTATGGTCTCGGATCAGCGAGATACATGTTCCCAGTGGCTTTTTTGGAAGGATTCATTGCTTCCGCTGCTTCGCTAGAGCAAGGGCGCAGAGGTTGTCGGGGTACCCGGGCGTGTGTGCGATCACGAATGCACAACTGATTTGCGGTGCTGGACTTAATGGTGCTGGACTAGATGGACTTCATCATGATCTTGAGATCGGCAAGCGTTCGACTACATCATCCACGCGTACAACCTCATTAACATTATTCGGTCTTTGAAGGTATGTATTCTATGGATGTATATCCACCCGTTGTTTGTATCTAGTAGATAGATCTTGGTACTTAGTTCCCATCGTAGGAATTTTTTTGTTTTCTATGCTGCCAACCCTACAACGCTTCAATGTCAGAGAATTTATGATAGGTTCCTAACACGAGGTACTCCTGCCGCCTTACAGTGTACTCACTCTACTTTAGTAGTAAATTTCTGGACCTATGCACGCAAAAAAGTGTGTTTTCTCTCTCCTTCGCTGCCTCTCATATCTCCCTAATCCTCTCCCCTCACGCACCGTCACAGCTGATCTCTCCCTTGTCCATAGCATGGCGTTGCGCATATGCGCCTTGGTATGGTGGCTCTTTTTTTAGAGGGCACAGCTCTGTTTCTCTGGTGTTTTCAGCAGCTGCATTGGTGTGGAGTAGGTAGGGTGTCAAGTGGGATCACACCAAAATCCCACTTCTAGTTCATTTCCCAAAATCTAGTGTAAATTTTTTCTCAAAATTTTACCTAGATTTTCACAAATGAATTAGAAGTGGGATTTTGGTGAGATCCCACTTGACACCCAAGGAGCAGTACATAGGAAGGAAACCATTTTGGTCCTTGGCGGCAAAAAGATTCAAACTTTTCAGTTCGAAATTTTCACTTGCTTTCCAAACATCAGGAGGGAAAGGATATTCAATAAGACCGGCCATGCACAGTAGTACTTTTTATCTTATTTTTTCGTAAAAAACTATATATGTATGGATAACTTTGAACATGGACCATTGGATCAAGACTGGCAAATCCCAATATTCCCAACCATTGGATCTTCATTTCAATCCTTAGAATCTAGAAGATTCTATTGATAGTCTTTATCACAATGAACGCTAGTATGCACAAACCTCAAAACACACTTTACTGCATAGTTTCAGGGACCTTGTGCTAACTGCAAGGACTTGGATGTGATTTTCATTTTTATGAGGTCCTTGATGTAACTTGTACTTTCATCGATCGTGTTAACTGAAGAACCTCGCTCCTAAGGGACCTACCACACTTAGAAGAAAATGCAACCGCCCCAATTATCACACGAAGTGGACCAGGGTTTCTTATAGTTCTGTTTTTCAAGCTTCCTAGCTAACTTCGCACGCTTCACTAACTTCTTGCCGATTTAACGGAATTATTAGGTCAAACTTGATCTACAATTAAGCACATTACATTCCACTTGAATTAGATGTCTTTTCTAAGGTAGATGGGTGCATATTATTGTAGTAAAACAATGTCATCAGTGTGAGTTTCTGACTATCTGGAAAAGAACATTCTCAATTTCTCGAGTGATGATGAGATTGTCCTTTTACATAAAGAAATCCCGAAGAATATGGATCTGAATGCCAGAAGCCAAGCTTCGTGAAATATTAAGTGGACCAACATGTTTTACTTACGATTCCATGTTTAATGCTATGAGTTTTCAAACTTTTCCTAGCAAACTCTGCACACTTGAATGACTTTATGCCGATTTTTTGTAATTGGGTCAAATTTGAACTAAAAGTAAATTGTAGGTTACTTTGAAAGATATTTGTATTTTTTTGGAGCTACATAACCATCAGGAGGTCATTTAATATATCACATACCACCACCGAGAATTTGTACAACAACTTCAACTTCTTACTAAGATTTTGCATCTTGACAATTTAACGAAATTAGGTCAAACTTGAGCTACAAGTAAGCGCGATGGATTGCTCTCGAATTAAATGTCATGTCATGTCATGGGTAGATGAGTGCATCTTCTCACAATAAACAACACTGTCGGTGTGAGTTTCCAACTATTAGGAAATCACATTCTAAATTTCCACAACGATGACGAGATTGTTCCTTTTCAAAAAGAAAGTCTGAAGAATAAGATTGTTCCTTTTCAAAAAGAAAGTCTGAAGAATATGGATCTGAATGCAACAAGCCAATCTTTCGTACATGTATAGTGGACCAGCATGTTGTACTTATGATTCCATGTTTTATGAGTTTTCAAACTTCGTCCTAGCTAACTATGTCCACTTAAATGACTTTATGTCGATTTATCGAAATTAGGTCAAACTTCAACTGCAAGTAAATTGTAGATTGCGTTGAAAGTTATACAAATATTTTTGGGAGGTAACCATGGGGGGAGTCATTTAATATATGTATCACAAACCACCACCGAGAATTTTGACAACAGGGTCAACTTCTTGGTGAGATTTGGCATCTTGACAACTTAACGAAATTAGGTCAAACTTGAGCTACTAGTAAGCGCGATAGATTGATCTTGAATTAATTGTATTTTTCGAAGTTAGATGGGTGCATCTTCTTTTAGTAAGTCATGCCATCGGTGTGAGTTTCCAACTATCAGGAAAGAACATTACTCCCTTCGTTCCTTTCTATAGTGCCTATAGTTTTTTTAGAAAATTTCTAAATATAAGATATAGTGCATTACACAACTCGTTTGGAAATTTTTTAGGGAGTTTACATAAAGTATATAGCATTTCATGCCTCCTGCAAACTACTCTATTTTATCACGTTAATTAGCCACGAGAAATCCTACCCAAAACTATTTTAATTTTCTCTCTACATGTGTTTATTAATTTCCATGCCAGAAACTACAAGAACTATAGAATGGAATGGAGGGAGTATCTATTTTCTCTCTAATTGAATGTCATTTCATGGGTGGTGCATCTTCTCGCAATAAACAACAACATTGTTGTGAGTTTCCAACTATTAGGAAATTACATTCTAAATTTTCAGAGTGATGACCAGATTATTCCTTTCCAAAAAGAAAGTCTAGAGAATATATATGGATCAGAATGCTACAAGCCAAGCTTTCATACATGTATAGTGGACCGGCATGTTGTACTTACGATTCTCATGTTTAATGAGTTTTCAAACTTTGTCCTAGCTAACTCTGTCCACTTGAATAGTTTTATGTCAATTCATCGAAATTAGGTCAAATTTCAAATACAAATGAATTGTAGACCATTGCATTAAAGTTTTATGTTTTTTGGAGGTAACCATCGGGGGGATTTAATATATCACAAACCACCACCGAGAATGTTGATAACAGGCTCAACTTCTTGCTAAGATTTTCCATCTTGATAACTTAATGAAATTAGGTCAAACTTGAGATACTTGTAAGCGTGATAGATTGCTCTTGAATTAATTGTCTTTTTGGAGTTAGATGGGTGCATCTTATTTTAGTAAATAATATTGTCCTTTGTATGAGTTTCCAACTATCAGGAAATAACATTCTCAATTTTCCGAGTGAGGATGAGATTGTTCCTTTCCGTAAAGAAGGTCTCAAGAATATGGATCTGAATACCACAAGCAGAGCTTTTCAGATCTATATAGAGGACCGACATGTTGTACTTACATTTCCCATGTTTTATGAATTTTCAAACTATGGCTTAGCTAACTCTGTCCACTTCGATGACTTTTATGTCGATTTATTGAAATTGTGTCAAATTTCAAATGTAAGTAAATTATAGATTGCGTTTAAAGTTTTATGATTTTTTTGGAGGTAACCATAGGGGGGTCATTTAATATATCACAAACCACCTCTGAGAATTTTGACAATTGGTTCAACTTCTTGCTAAGATTCTTGATAACTTAACGAAATTAGGTCAAACTTGAGCTACAAGTAAGCGCGATAGATTGCTCTTGAACTATTTGTCTTTTCGGAGGTAGATGGTTGCATGTTCTTTTAGTAAACAATAATGACGTCGGTGCGAGTTTCCAACTACCAGGAAAGAACATTCTTAATTTTCTGAGTCATGACCAGATTGTTCCTTTCCGTAAATAAGGTCAAGAATATGGATCTGAATGCCACAAGGAGAGCTTTTCAGATGTATATATATAATGGACCGACATGTTGTGTACTACTTATATGATTCCCATGTTTCACGAGTTTTCAAACTTCGACCTAGCTAATTCTGCCCACTTGAATGGCTTTATGTCGTTTTATCGAAATTAGGTAAAATTTGAACTACGAGTAAATTGTAGGTTGCTTTGAAAGTTTTGCGATTTTTTTGGAGGTAGCCATTAGGGGGTAATTTAATATATCACAAACTACCATTGAGAATTTTGACAACAGGTTCAACTTCTTGCTTTTATTCTTGACAACTTAATGAAATTGGGTTAAACTCGAGCTACTAGTAAGTGCGATAGATTGTTCTTGAATTATTTGTATTTATGTAGGTGTATATGGGTGCATCTTATTTTAGTAACCAATAATTCCGTCGGTGTGAGTTTCCAACTAAAAGGAAAGAACATTCTCAATTTTTCGAGTCATGATCAAACTCTTTCTTTCTATAAAGAAGGTCTCAAGAATATGGATATGAATTCCACAAGCAGAGATTTTTACATATATATATATGAGACTGACATGTTGTGTACTACTTATATAATTCCCATATTTCATGAGTTTTGAAACTTCGACTTACACTACAAGAAATGTTTCCTTCCACAACGACTGGGTTCGTCGGTCGTCGGAGAAGGCGCCTCTTCCGCGACAAAAATCTCGGCTCGACCGTGGGCGATGCAAAACTTTTCTTTCCGATTTCGCACCAATCTACTACGATGAAACCGCTAAAAACATAGAGGAAGCTCGTCGGACGCGTGGCAGAAGTAAGATTTCCGCTTCCTCGCGATATGTTTACTCGCCGAAGTATTTTTTGCGTGTGGGTCCCGGACGTCAGTGACTCTAGCGGACCAAACTTTTCGGTCGCGCCTCCCTGATTTGAACTCGATAACATTGTTCGATGCCTCTTCCGTTTAGTCAGGCTGCTGGATCCCGCATGTCTGCCTCATATTAAAGGAATCATGTGTATGATGGAATTTTTTCCTTCCTGTTCCGAACTTGATAGCGTCGCTCGATGCATTTGCCGTATGATTAGGCTGTTCGAAGTATTTTTTTGCGCTCTAGCGGACCAAACTTTTCGGTCGCGCCTCCCTGATTTGAACTCGATAACATTGTTCGATGCCTCTTCCGTTTAGTCAGGCTGCTGGGTCCCGCATGTCTGCCTCATATTAAAGGAATCATGTGTATGATGGAATTTTTTCCTTCCCTGTTCCGAAATTGATAGCGTCGCTCGATGCATTTGCCGTATGATTAGGCTGTTGAGTCCCACGTGTCATACTCACACTAGAAGAAACGTGTGTTGATGGATTTGTTTCCTTGTCTCGTGCCTCCCTGATATGAACTCGATAACGTTGCTTGATCTATCTGCCGTTAATCACGATATTGGGTCCCACATGACAACCTCTCATTATAAGAATCATGTGTATGATAGAATTTTTTCCTTCGGTCCCACTACCCTGTTCCGAACTTGATAGCGCTGCTAGATGCATCTTATAGTTTAATCATGCAGCTAGGCCCCACATGTCATCCTCACATTAGAATAAACATGTGCATGATGATTTTTTTCCTTGGTCTGCCGTTAATCGCGCTGCTCGGTCTCACATGCCAGCCACTCATTAGAAGAATCGTATGTATGATGGAATTTTTTTCCTTCACTTTTGCTACCCTGTTTCGAACATGATTGCGCTTCTAGATGCATCTACAGTTTAATCACATAGCTGGTCCTATGTGTATGATTGATTTTTTCCCTTGGTCGTGCCTCCGTGTTAACCTAATAGAGTAGCTCGGCCAATCTGCCGTTTATTCTAGCTGATGGGTCCCATATGTCAGCATCTCGTTAAAAGAATCGTATGTATATGATTGATATTTTGTTCTCTAGCATTACCATGTTCCTAACTAGATAGCGTTGCTTGATGAATCTGCCGTTTGGTCACACTTCTAGGTCCTACATGTCAGCATCTCATTAACTTGAAAGCATTGCTCGGCGAATCTACCGTTTATTTAGGCTGGTGGGTCCCTTATGTCAGCATCTCATTATAAAAACGTGTGCATGTTGGATTTTATTCTCGCTCGCGCCTCTATGTTTTGAACTTGGTAACGTTGCTCAATGCAACACCTATATAAGGTCTCGCTGATGGGTCACATGTATCAGCCTTTTTGTAAATGAAACATGCTATGATAGAATTTTTTCGGCGGCCTCCATTGTTCTGACCTTGGTCCGTTGCTGGGTCCCAGATGCCAGCCTGCACTGTGCAGGACACGTGTCTAGGCTGGGTCCCAGATGTCAGCCTTCATTTGAAAGAAACGTGTGTATGTTACCTTGGCAACATTGCTAGATGCAGTATTAGTTTATCTAGGTCCCAGATATTGGCCTTTCTTAAAAAATGTTACTCAATTAGGGCTGTAATTATAAATCAAAACTCGCGAGCTAAATGAGTAACTCGTTATTCAGCTCGACTCGGCTAAAACTCAGTGTCTAACAAGTCGAGCCAGGTTTTTGATTTGAGCTCATTTGTTTATCCAAGCTAAATGAGCTACTCGTGAGCTACTCATTTAGCTCGTTAAACTCGTTCAAATATAGAGTGTGAAAATTTTCATTGATGAATGTCATACTATGAATGTTTCTTGAACATGTAATGGTGTAGAGATAGTATATTTTTCATTGATCTTCCTTCGTGTTATTATGTAAGTACTATCGGTGTTCTAGTTCTAAATTAGTAGCATAATTACTAGTTTTTTCTTATACGTTCTCCAATTCATAACTTACAACAAGCTAAACGACCTACTCGTGAGTTTACCAAGTCGAGCCGAGTTATAAATATGATCTCATTCTATAAACGAGACGAGTCGAGCTAACTTGTTAGTTGAACGAGCTTTAGCGAGTCGAGCCAAGTCAACTCGGCTCGCCTCGAATTCCATCCCTATACTCAATATATGTTGATGGGTCCCAATGTCGGCGTTAGTCCATAATAATAGAAATTGCCATGACCACTATTTTGACCTTGGTATGTTGCTAGATCCCACATGTCATCCTTCTATGTGTATGAAGCGTCTCTATGTTGGGTTCCACATGTCAGCCTTCTCTATGTAGGAAGCGTGTCTATTCTGGGTCCCACATATCAGACTCTATTTGAAAGTAAAGTTGGACTGATTTTCGGGTCGAGTCCGTGCTAGATGTAGCAGCAGTTTATCTGGGTCTAGATATCAGCCTCATAGTACAAAAAACTTGACTCTATAATAACATAAATTACCTAAGATTTGAACTCGGAGGATGTTGACAAACTAGACGTTGCTCGATGAATCTGCCGTTTGGTCACGTTGTTGGGTCTGACATCCTCTCATTAGAAGAAATGTGTGCATGTTGGAATTTTTTCCCACTCGCGCCTCCCTGTTTCGAACTTGGCAACATTGCTTGATGGATCAGCTTCATAAGGTCTCGCTCGTGGGTCCCACGTGTCATTTCTCTGTAAATGAAACGTGTGTACGATGGACCTTTTTTCGGCCGCCTCCGTTGTTTTGACCTTGGCAACGTTGCTCGATGCGGCTCGTGTATGGTCTTGCTGCTGAGGCCTCATTGATTGCCTCTCTATAGAGGTATTTGCCTTTTTTCAAACCTGCCCATTAAATTCGATGGACTCTGCATTTTGTGGGTCCGTGATGTCAGCCTCTCTGTAATGGTAATTGCTAGAAGTAGAAAATATAAACCGAAGATATATATACACCGGGGATTCGAACTAAAGACATTCATCAAATTAAATTGACATAAACTGAGTGCGTTACTGCTACACTAAAGAAAAGATAACATTAAACGTTTATTAGTACTACACCTTATGTATTAGTCTTACTAAAAATATTTTGTGTCCATATATATCTACTTTAAAAATATAAGGGCATCACTCCTGGCATCTCAATTTATAAAATGCCACATGATGGAGTAGTTTCTTAAAAGTATGGGTAGGTAGAGTTTTTTTATTCTAAATTTAAACCAAAAATAGTTTATCTATTCTACATGCGCTATACTCCATGGGATCCTTTCTCGAATTTCACCAGGTTGTTCTCAGAAGTGACCCCTAAAAGGCCGAATTAAAATGTTCAGGGCTATGCTGCATGGGCCTTTATCTAATTTCAGTAGGTAGTGCTCAGCATATTTCCCTGACCCAAAGGGAGAATTAAAATGTTCTGGCCTAAACAAGGGCCGAATGAGCTACCTTTCATCTCATCCTCTAAGGCAGGACTCGAAACAAAGACCTCACTAAGGGAGGAAAAATATTCTAAAAACAAAAAATACAATGGTGGACGAAAAACACCATGGGATGAGAAAAAAATGGATAATTCTTTCAACAGATATATTCATGTGAAAAACCTAAAGAACGAGGGACATACACTCCGCCCGGGCCATAACTAGACTGATATCCAAATGACAAATTACGTTGTATCTTTACCCCTCTCATCTCTGTCCAAAACACATCCAACGATTCTGATGACAGAAAGGCAAATGCTCTATGGAAAATAGCCAAGCATCAACGACACAACTTTTGACAGATTCAGTAGCATTTGAATGATTTAGCAGTACAGAATAAGATAGAAAAATATCATACTCCCAGTTCATATTCAGAAGCAGATTCAGCAGCATTTCAACGTGGCCAATTCAGCAAAAGAGACCTGAAATTAAATAGCGGTACAAAGAGAATTAAATTCTTCTTTCAGCCCTACAAAATATTTTAGTAATAGCAAGGACATAACATTTGACGGATTCAGTAGCATTTGAAAGATTCAATAGTACATAATAAGAGAAAAAGATCGACAGGTTCCCAGTTCATACTCAACATCACTTGACATATTCAACAATATTTCAAAGTGACCGATTCAGCAGTACATAGACAATGGCCCAAAATAATTAGCAGATTCAGCAATGCAGACATTGAAATTCAATAAATGTAGCAAGGCCATGATTAGAAAAAAGCGAGACCATATTGTACTCTCAAACAATCAGGACACACACATATTTATAAGATCGAGTACGTCAAAGAGAGGGGTATACTTAGACCGCCTCTGTACAGAACAACTGCGATTTGAACCGAACAGTCACCAACTTAATACAACTGTGATTCATATTGTTTCTCTAGTGATGGGTCATGGGTGATAACCTACACATCTGATCACCTTCTGACAACAATGTTTATCAAATAAAATTACTTTCAAGGATCTGCTGGTAAGCTTCTTGAATACCATGAGCTGTCCTTTCTTCAAAGCATGTGTGTTGGCAAACTCTGGCCATCCTGCGTCCATGAGTATGTTGCCATCTTCCTCCTTCAGGTGGACATCCCTGATGCAGGCAGTGGAGGTCTTCAGCTTGATGGTCGAAGGACACTCGCCCTCAAAACAAGTCAAAAATAAACTAGGAATGTCAAGCATATTTAACCCAGATTCACTCAGCATGTTGTAGAAGGTGACCCAGAAGTACGGAAAGTAGAGATTCCCATCGTTTGTAGTTCAAAATTTAAACATTTTTCACCAAACCGAGATAAACTCGTTAAACCCTAACCAAGCAGGGTATCATGCATGTAAGATCCCACCTTTATAAAGGTAAAGATCCCTGTGATTGCAATGCTAGTCCTTGGATCAAATGCTAGCATCCACAGTTTAAGATGAAGTACATAGAAACAAAGGTCATTATTACATCGTCATTCCAGAGATAACATAGTCTTTTACAACTCCATATCCATAGGCTAGTACAAGAGTTTAACTTAACAATATAAATAAAAGTCTTCATCTTCATGTGCCACATGCAAGCATGTTGAGTGTAGACTCATAACCCCTAATCATCATCAGAGTAACCTGCAACATCACAAGTTACAGCCACAGTGGGTTAGTACATTGGAATAGTATTGGCAAGTGATACCTTAGTAGAATAATAGTATCTAGCTTCTATATGTATTTGGCTAAGTGTATCTTAGGCTTGCTTTGTCAAAATAGGTTTTTCCTATCAGATGAAAACACTAAGTTTTTGTTTGGTAAAAACTCCCAAGGAACCACCAATAGAAATTGGTGGACCTTCACCCTTGTTCAACCACAAGTTTTAACTTAGAAAATCGGGATGAGGAGATTCTTGATAGCTTACATGTCTTGATGCTCAAATTGTCCATTACCGGGGACACGACTAAGTACTTAGTTTCTTCCATCTGTAGAGGTGGTGCACTTTCCCCACAAGACTTGATTTTCACCAAGATAGGACCTTTCAGAAGCCTTCCCTTAGAACAAAATGGACGCGCTCCAAACCTATCAATCCCCTACCACCAACTGTCCATTTGGCTAAGTTATTGCAACCTATATGATCCAGGCAGAGCCCATAATGCCATGTGGCTGCACTAGAAGCTTCTTAACATTTGGCATCTCAAATCCCTTTGTTCCTGGGTGGCAATCCACAAGTGAGATACAGAAGGTAAACCATAGAAATGGGCCTTGTGTAACCACTGAACCAACAACCACCAAGCAATTACCATTCCACCCAGGTGTTTCATTCACTTAGTTGTTTTATTAAGCAAAAACATAAGTCAAAGACTTAGCAATATTTTCCATAGCATGTATATATTTCACCCTTGGTTGCTACTAGCTAGGCTAAGCATGGCAATAGCAAGTATCTTAACTTAGAGAAAATTCTAACAATTCTACAACTACTAGGATTTCCCAAGCATAGCATATGGATACTTAGCAAAATATTCATGCAAGCCCTATACAAAATATTTCTAATGCATAATAAAAATATTGGGATAAAAATATGAAGCACCACTTTCCTTGGTAGTTGGGGGAGTAGCAACAATCCTCACAATCACAATCACCACTAGCACCAAAATCTACACATAAAATGATAGCACCAAAATCACATATCAAAACAAGCAAAAATATATGAATGTATGCAAATGCCATGTGATGATTTTTTTAAACCCAACAAGACAAGTAAATAGTAGTGAATAATAAACCAAACAAATATACACCAACTAAACTTTATTTAGCCTTTAAAACATTTTTCTATAAATTTTTATACACAAAATAAGCTTACAAATGTCTCTGCAAAAATAACCAATTTTACAGAAGCAATTTATTAAAAAAAAAAGTGCATGGTTGGATAGAATTATTTCTCCTGATTCCAATGATATAAAATTTTCAAAATTTGAATGTATGGATCAAAAGTTATGAATTTTGCAAGTTTGAACATCTAATAGATCTAAATCCAGATTTTAAATTAAACTACATGCCATGCAGCGCTATCTGATTGGTCGATACCGTTTCGTGCGGATCAGGATTTATGGATCATTGGATTAAAAGTGCATCGCCCGGCTCCGATCTAAACTTACCTGTTCGCTTAAGTGATCTAACACACGCGTTGGATCTAGATCTAACGGCTCAGATCCAACAGACCATAAGTGAGCAGCGCTGGCGGCGGCGAGTGGTGGTGCTACCGGCGATACAGGAAGCGCTAGGGGTAGGGGATTAGCTCACCAGTCTCGCCGTGGAGTGCTGGTTCTCGAGGTGGTCGCCGTTTGTCGAGGGGCGCACGGGGTCGTCAAATATTGCTCGCCGGAGTTGCCTCGGTCGTTAGGTACGGCTGCTCATTGTCGTTGGCGAGGGTACAGATCATGCCAGGGAGAAATAAGCAGTGCGTCAGATGTGTATAGCGATGCTGGTCATGCAAGTGTCAATGAGAGGGGGAGGCGTGGTCAGTACTAACCAGAGGAGTTCGTCGGAGAGGAGGCAGACGGCGGCGGGGTTCTGGTCGAAGATGTAGTCGAGGTTTCAGGGCGCGCGCGTGTGAGCTGGTGGTACTGGGAGGTGCGCAAGGCGAAGTGGAGCGTGCTCGTGTGAACCAGGAGTGGTGGGGTGGACGAAGTTGGCCGGAATTGGAGCTGCAGTCCGTCAGAGCAGCGGCGGTGTTTAGTGAAATAGGGGCAGCCTGGTGGTGGAGCGAGCGAATGGAGCGAGGGGAAATGTGCGGGGTGGGGAGGGGGTTTTGTAGCCGGAGCCGGGGCGAGGATCACGCACGGAAATGCCGCCAATTACTCGAGTTATGGCACGGCAGTGAAGGAGGAGAAACAGCCTGAGACGACGTGGTCGCGAGCGTGATTTGGGGAAGACGGAGATGAGCTGGCGAGGGTCCACCAATCAGTGTCAGCGGGGTAAGTTTGCGCGCGTGGAATAGGGAGAGGGAAGGGGCTGCTCCGGGTGGGCTTACTGGGCCGGTTCTGGTGCTGGGCTCAAATGGTAGCGCCTGCTTTTATTTTTTTCTTTTCCCTTTTATTTTTATAATTTGATTTTCAGGAATGTTTTTCAAATGTTTTTCACATGGGTTTGAATTCAAACTTGTTCTGAATTTTTGTATAGTAAAACTTGCACCCTCTTGGCTACAGAACAATGTTGCTCACTCAAATTACTTTGGCCCATTGAGTTTTAGAATTTGAACCATGCCTCAACTATTTGTTTACAATAGTCATATCAATGATTTGAATTCATATTTTTGTTTTGAAAAAAAACTTTGTCCAAGCTTTGGAAATATCAATCAATCCTATGCTCAAATCTTTTCTGTTCAAAACAAATATTCTCATAAAGGAGAGTAACATTAAGGCCATTACCTTTCTTACATAAAATAATAGATCACAAAGTTTCTGTTTTGAAGAAATAATCCTAAAATGATTATGAATGCATGAATGATATGCAAACTTTGAAAACATGATCTTTGGGATGTTACAATGCACTTATAGATAAAATTTTAGATACTTTTATTAAATTGCGCAACACCATTCTAGTCGATGAATATAAGCATGAAGCTTGATCATTATTGAAATTTCCCTAAACGCTAAACAACCCCTAAAACCTAAATCATAAGGTCTTGTTTGATTTACAGGATTCCTAGAACATAGGAGTAGGAAAACCATAGGATTGGAGTGGCATGACCTCTTGAATCCTATAAGAATAGAAAATTACATGAATTTGGATCATGTACGTCTTTTAATTATAGGTAAATAAAAGGAATTCAAACATGAGGTTAGGGTGAATGGAAATTTTCCTACAAAATAGAGAGCAAAGGAATCCTTTGAAGGAATCACTACGGATTGTAATCCTTTGAATCAAACGACCAACATTTGTATATTTTCTAAGGGACAAAATCCTTCACAAATCCTTTGAAATTCCTTTGAATCAAACAAGCCCTAAACCCCTAAATACTAAACCCTAAATCCTCAGCCCCTCAACCCATAATTAAACCCTAACCAAGTAGGTATCATGCACTTATAGATCCAAATTTGAGATACTTTCAGTAAATTATGGTAATGTCAGTCTATTCCATAGATATATCCATAAAGTTTGAACATTATTGAATAATCCTAAAACCCTAAACACTACCCATATAACATGACCAAGCAGGTATCATGCACTTATAGATCAAATTTGAGATACTTTTATTAATATAAATTGGGTAATGCCATTCTATTTGAAGAACATAAGCATAAAGCTTGAACATTATTGAAAAATCAAAAAACCCAAAACCCTAAACAACCCCTAAAACCTAAACCCTAAACCCCTAAATACTAAAACCATAAACCCTAAACCCTAAACCCTCAACCCATAATTAAACCCTAACCAAGTAGGTATCATGCACTTATAGATCCAAATTTGAGATACTTTCAGTAAATTATGGTAATGTCAGTCTATTCCATAGATATATCCATAAAGTTTGAACATTATTGAATAATCCTAAAACCCTAAACACTACCCATATAACATGACCAAGCAGGTATCATGCACTTATAGATCAAATTTGAGATACTTTTATTAATATAAATTGGGTAATGCCATTCTATTTGAAGAACATAAGCATAAAGCTTGAACATTATTGAAAAATCAAAAAACCCAAAACCCTAAACAACCCCTAAAACCTAAACCCTAAACCCCTAAATACTAAAACCATAAACCCTAAACCCTAAACCCTCAACCCATAATTAAACCCTAACCAAGCATGGTATCATGCACTTATAGATCCAAATTTTTGAGATACTTTCATTAAATTGCGGAAACGCCATTTTGTTCCGCGAATATAAGCATAAAACTTGAACATTATTGAAATTTCCCTAAACCCTAACCATCTAAACTCTAAACCTTAAAACCCCTAAACCCTAAACCCCTAAACGACATCGACAAAGCCGGTATCATCTCATCGCATATCAACATTTGAGATATACTTTCATTAAATTATGCTAACGCCATTCTATTCCACGAATATAAGCATATAGCTTGAACATTATTGAAAATGCCATAAAACCTAAACCATAAACCCCTAAAAGCTAAGCCCTGAACACTAAAATTAAACCCGGAACACTAAAACGCTAAATCATGACCAACAAACGGCTGTCATATGCACACTTATATATCAAATTTTGAGATACTTTTACTAAATTGGGTAATGCCACTATAATTCATGAAAATAGGCATACAAATCGAACATTATTGAAAATTCCCGTAACCCTAACCCCTCCAAAACATAAACTCCAAGCCCTATACCCCTAAACCCTAGAAACCATAAACCCTCAACCCATAAACCCTAACCAAGCAGGTATCATGAACTTATAGATAAAAAATTGAGATACTTTCCTTAAATTGTTCCTAAGTCATTCTATTCCACAAATTTAAGCATCATGCTCGAACTTTATTGAAAATAACCGAAACCCTAAACCTCTAAAATCTAAAACCCTAAACCCCTAAACCACACCAACAAGAAGCTATCATGCACACTTATAGATCAAATTTTGAGATACTTTTATTAAATTGGCTGGGTAACGCCATTCTATTCGACGGATATATGCATAAAGCTTGAACATTTTTGAAAATTCCCTAAACCCTAAACCCTAAACAACTCCTAAAACCTAAACACTAAACCCACAAACACACTAACGAAGCAGGTATCACGCACTTATTGTTCAAAATTTGAAATACTTTCATTAAATCGAGGTAACACTATTCTATACCATGAATATAGGCATAAAGCTTGAACATTGTTGAAAATTCCCTAAACCCCTAAAACCCAAACCCTAAACTCATATATTATCTTCCCACTATATAGTGTACGATTATCTTTGAATATTGACCGTTAGATTAAGACTCATTAATCCCAACATTGTTAGCCGTTGGATCTTCTTTTCCATTTCATTACAGATTCTGCTAGAAGATACTATTGTTAGTCTTTAGCATAATGAACGCTATGAACAAACCTCAAAACACACTTCTCCATCATTATAGAATTAATATTCTCCATCATTTATCTAGATCATGTTACTAAGAGTTTTCAATTATTAGGTATAGCTAATAAAAATGTTGACTTGTAGATGATACAAACTATAAGAACCAAATTTACAACCATACTTTATACGGTTTTTAAATTTTGGGAGATTTATCTATTATATAATCTTAGCACTATATATAGTGTATGAATAACTTTTTGGTCGAACTTTGACTGTTGGATCAGATCGACCAGCAAATCCCATCTTTGCAAACCATTGGATCTTCTATCCATTTGTCACATCCCAAAATTCTCCTAATTTTGGAATGTGAAATAAATAAAATAAGTTTGATTGATTGTTTGACTTTGTTGAAAATTCACAAAGAAAAGAAACTTTTTGAATTGAAAATACCCTCAACCTTGATTTCAATACCTTATATCCTTTTAATAATGCCGAAGTAGCCCTATCTGGCAAAAAGGCATAAAATGATTTTTGTTTGAATGATTGACATATGGCATGCATCTAGGCATTCATTGCATCATGGCACTCATGAAAAAACTTTTTCCAAAAGACTTTTTGTCAAATTCATATCTAAAATCCTTTGAGTGCATCGATTAGGTCTCGATTTAAAAATATAGGTTTGAATATTTTTATTGGATAGGAATATAATCCCTAGTGTCCTAGTTTGTTCTTATTATTTTTATAAAAATCTAGGTCTTGGTTTGAACTCATTTGGAGTAGTATTGCAAAATATATTGAAGAATTAAGAAATACAAAAAGAGAAAATAAATAAACAAAATATCTAACCTACCACGCCCCAGCCCGTGCGGCCCATCCCAACCAACCCCTAAGACACCCCTATTTACCGCTCGCACCCCGCCCGTGCTAAGATCACGCGCGCAGCACCAGCAAGACCGGCCCATCTAGCAGCAACATGTCTAGCCCAGCAACGTCACACCCTCGCTGACCGTTGGACCCCACCTGTCATCCCCATCACAGCGCTAGGATACCGATTTCCCCACGCCTTCGATCCCAATCCCAATCCCGGCGATTTCGGTTGAATCCGTTTGGATTTCTTCCGCCGCTCTACATCACAGAACCCCTATAAAAATTTAGGAGAAGTCGATTATCTCGTTTTTTGTTTGTTTTACGAAACCCTAGCCTCAAAACTAAGGATCTGATCCTGCTGGAATCTGGCCACCGATGCCGAACTCGAACCAGAGAGGTTTCTCGCCGCCCTGACCCTCTTTTCCCATCCTTTCGCTTCCCCTTGGAATACCACAAGCCCTCACATGTTCCCCCATCGCCGTAGGAGCACTAGAATGCCTAGGAAGCGCCACCGGAGTACCCTGCCACCCGAGCTTCACTAGCCGTCATCTGCCACCATCTCGGGAAGCTACAGACGATGCCGAGCATACGAGAAGAACCACAGAGCTCCACTGATCCCAGTGCGCCACTCAATCGTCACCAGAGATCACCTAGACCGTCGCCATCGTCATTGGCCAAGCCCGCACCATCGTCTTCTGCCATCACGGATGAACAAGCTGGTGAGCATCTGGATGCTCCTCTCCGCGACCATCAGATCCAATCTGGATGGACTAGATAAAAGCAAGCCAAGCCCTAGCCAAAACTCAAGCCTAGCCGCATCCCAATCCGTCACACTGCCACTGCTGGATCTCAATCTGACGCCTCCGAAGGAATCAGTCAACTGAAGAGGTATCTGCGAATCACACACTGCCACGTCAACGCCATGTTTCTGTTTATTCTAGAAAATAAAAGAAAAACAGAAAATTGTGCAATGTTGTAAATTTCATATAAAAGTATTTACATGTTCAAAATTATAAATAATATATCGTTGGATTCAGAAAACTATGAATAATATTAACATGACTTTATATGTAACTTTTACATTACAAATTTACTATAGTTATTTAAATGAATTAATGTACCTTTTGGAGTAAATAAATCATAATAAAATATTTATAAATAATAAAAATACAAATAAGATGTCTCTGGAATCCTTATTTTATGTAGAACACATATGTAGAATACAAATAATTTTTGTAAAGGAAACTAATTTAAATGATTAAACCCTTCTTACTAGTATTTAAATTGCAGAAAATTAACCAGAACTCCAAAATTACTGAAACAAATTGGTACTGTTTTGTATTGATAATATCTATCCAAAGAAACTACATGCAAAATTATTTGGTACTGTTAAAACAGAAATTCTTGCAGAAAGATTTAAACCCATTGCAATAGTATTTTAATCATAAGAAAATATCTATAACTCCTTTTTAGGTGATTCAAATTACTACTGGTTATAAATTGCATTACCTATCCATTAACTTTTATTTCACTATTTAATATGACAGAAACATCAGTATTCAATTAAAGTGAGATAAACCATATTAAATCGATATAACTTTAGTAATAAAAGCTTTAGTGCATTAAATGACTTTCCACATGCATCATGTGATATAATAATGTTTAGAACACTAAATACAAAAAGAGTGACCTATTAAATCATCATGCATGAATTGTTCATATTTGGTTTATTGTATTGCGCATAATTGCAATGTTTGAATGGCGTGCTTGTTGTGCCTTTGTTATTGAACGATAGATTGCGAGGAGTGCAACTACTTTGATTGCAATTACTATGATTGCAAGTATTTTGATCATGACAAGTGCAACCATTATATCTGTGAGGATTATCTAATCGACTATATCTACAACAAAGGCAAGTGGTGCTATCTTGGTCATAAATGTCCTACTGTTTTCCTATGCATTGTAGATGTTTTCGTAGAATTGCATGTGTAGGAATTGATGTGTATATGCTATGCTATGTCCCATATTATTCCCTAGTATTCCTTGTTTATGAGCCATCGTATCGGTAGATTGCTTAGCTATGCTATTTAGACTAGGAAGGGAATCACACCATGAAAATTTATATGTTTTGAAAGGATTATATTTTTGTAAATGACAAACCAACATGATTTTAATGAACCACCTGGGCGGAATGGTTTGATTATCATCAGAATGAAGATTTATGGTTGGGAATGCTACCCAGGGTAGTGATAAAGGATTGGTTTATTTATTTGGTAGCTTTCATGTGCAACCATGTGCCAATAAGAATGGGTGGCTGGCTGGACTTAGTAGGTTGTGGCGACTCGAACCCTATGTAGCCAGAGATATAGATAGTGTATGTTGGTACGATGCATGGATGGGTTTGGGAAGCTCTTCCCAAATTGTCTCGTCTTGGACTTCTCCCTATGATCACACAATATGAGTGTGGTGGTCCGATCTGGGTTGGCCAGGTCACATGGGAAAAGTGTACAAACCCCTACAGGGTGTAAAGCTAAGTACTTATCTGTGTCCCCGGTTTTGGACAATTTGAGTAACCTGATACTAATGCTATGACATATTTCTCACTCATCCAAATTTCTTTATAACTTAAAACTTGTTGGGTGAACTTAATTGGGTAGGAGCACCTGGGAGTGAACCAAAGTGTCCTATCTATCGTATTGGAAAACTACTTTGTTACAAATGTTAGGATACAACTATTGCTTTATGAAAATGAGCTTGAGCTCCACCTAGCCAAATAAGCATGTAGTTGATAGATCTGTTGTTAACCACTTTAGCCTACTTGCCATATATTCCATGTATTGACCCTTCGATACTGCTACGTTTTATGTTGTAGGTTATATCGTATCTGAGTGATCGTTCATAGGTCGCGAGACCCCACTCAACAATTGTTCGCTGGTGGCACATTTGAAGGATGGAGATCTACCTTGTAATTGCTTTCCGCTGTAATATAATGTAAATTCTGGATCATATTCGTTGTAAGTATGATGCACAATTATATTTGGTATCATTTTGTATTGTGTGTGCCAGTTAACCGATCCAAGGATTGGCACTATACACATGAACTCAGCCTTATCAGGCGAGGGTGTTACAAGATGGTATCAGAGATGTGTGTTGACTATAGGATCGTGATCTTAGAAATGGATTAGCAATAGGAGACCTCTAATAGGAGAACTATCATATTTTATACTTACTAGAGTTCTTATATTCCTTGTTTATCTTTTCTATAACCTCTTCTTGTTCAAAATTTATAGTTGTCCATTCTTTTGATACATGTATGAGACTTATCTAAGTAAAAGAACAAATAATATGACATAAATGAATATCTCACCAAGTTTGGTTATATCAGGACCACCATATTTTATCTCTTTAGGAGATCATCGCTATCGTGTTAGCATATTGATCTTTCCAATTGATGAGGTATGAAAATATAGGTTGCTTGCTTGGTTGTATTGAGCCATATTGTGTGATTCCTTGTTTAGGATCTGTTATTTTGAAACTCTAAAGTTGCTAGAGTTTTTGTGTGGTCTTAAAATTATTTTAATGGTGTGATTTGATTGAAATTCGTGAGATTACTGCTGCTATTTTCTACCTGACCTATTATACCACGCGATTTTTCATATTTTACTGGTAACTCAGAAAAATCTGAAAAGATAGGATCTGAAGAATAATTATCTGTGTTAAATGCACAAAAAATGGCTAAAATTCCTAATGAGTTTAAGTCAGTCAAAATAATTCATGAAACCGTATGTACTGTTTTGAAAGATTTTGTTTATTTCTTATATGTTGCTCTATTGTACTCTAGTATTGTTCCCAACATTTTTAAAACTATTTGTGGTTATATACTACTATATTTAGACCCATGTATTGCTGTTATGCAAGTGTTTGCCTGTGTGTTGATTGCTTCGTTATATGTTTGTATGATTGTTGTTGTATGAGCTTGTTTGCATGGGTAGTTTATATTCTTAGTAGTTTCCTTTCTCTAGAATCTATTCTTCCCTATCTTAAACCCTTGTAGTTAGAATGATATGTTAAAGAGATGGAGAAGGATTAACTGGAAGTTTTACAACATAATGCATAACCAATTGATAATAGTTCATCTAATGCAATAAAAGGATTGGAAGTATGAAGTGTTGCAATGGATGCCGTGTAGTAGATTACACAACCGGAAAGTTTTGAAGCATCAGTAGTTTAGTTTTTGTAGTTGCTTTGTAGATTGGATACATGGGAGTCTACACTCAGCATTTGTTCATGCCCATGGAAACTATCGACAAGGAAAGTGAGGTTGCCCGAGTGATAAGTTACGCTATTCACCTATCCTCATGCAGGGTAATGATTTGGGTGCAGGATGGATTGATCATCATTCCTACTACTCTTATTATTCGCTCTTGTACTGTTGGCTTTGAGAATCTTGAGTGTCTTTTCAGCCTTAGTAGAGAGCTAGCATTGAGCCTAGACCTTAGAATGGTATGATGTCCCACCTTTACAGAAGCATTCATTGCTAAGCATAGGAATGTACCGTAAGGATGAATCTCTACCGTGTATAATGGGTATCGTGAAACAAATGTTCCCTATCTTGCCCACCATGAGAGTTTTGCTAGTTAAAGAAGTGCTTTCTCAGAAACTATCAATCATGGAATTTAGAGTGTGCAATGAGAACCAATTTGAGCCAAGTGAATCCTCAAGAAGTGACCTACTCAGATTTATTTTAAGGGTGGTAGCATGCTAATGGATCCCAAACCTTTCTTTCTTTCTAGCCTTCCCGAATCTCGGGACGAGATTCCTTTAAGGGTGGTAGTATGTCACATCCCAAAATTCTCCTAATTTTCGAATGTGAAATAAATAAAATAAGTTTGATTGATTGTTTGACTTTGTTGAAAATTCACAAAGAAAAGAAACTTTTTGAATTGAAAATACCCTCAACCTTGATTTCAATACCTTATATGCTTTTAATAATGCCTAAGTAGACCTATCTGGCAAAAAGGCATAAAATGATTTTTGTTTGAATGATTGACATATGGCATGCATATATGCATTCATTGCATCATGGCACTCATGCAAAAACTTTTTCCAAAAGACTTTTTGTCAAATTCATATCTGAAATCCTTCGAGTGTATCGATTAGGTCTCGATTGAAAAATATAGGTTTGAATATTTTTATTGGACAGGAATATAATCCCTAGTGTCCTAGTTTGTTCTTATGATTTTTATAATAATTTAGGTATTGGTTTAAACTCATTTGGAGTAGTCTTGCAAAATATATTGAAGAATTAAGAAATACAAAAAGATAAAAGAAATGAACAAAAAGTCTAACCTACCCCGCCCCAGCCCGCGCGGCCCAACCCAACCAATCCCTAAGCCACCCCTATCTACCGCTCGCACCCTGCCCACACTAAGCGCACGTGCGCAGCAGCAGCAAGACCGGCCCACCTAGCAGCATCACGTCCATCCAAGCAACCTCCCACCCTCGATGACCGCTAGACCCCACATGGCATCCCCGTCACAGCGCCAGGAGACCGATTTCCCCACGCCTTCGATCTCGATCGCAATCCCGGCGATTTTGGTTGAATCCGTTTGTATTTTTTCCGCCGCTCTACATGACAGAACCCCTATAAAATTCAGGAGCAGTAGATTATATCGTTTTTTGTTTGTTTTACGAAACCCTAGCCTCCAAATCGAGGATCTGATCCTGCCGGAATCTAGCTGCCGACGCCGAGCTCGAACTAGAGAGGTTTCCCGCCGCCCTGACCCTCTTTTCCCATCCTTTTGCTTTCCCTTGGAATACCACAAGTCCTCACATGTTTCCCCCTCACCTTAGGAGCACTAGAATGCCTAGGAAGCGCCACTGGAGTACCCTGCCACCCGAGCTTCACCAGCCGCAATCTGCCACCATCTCAGGAAGCTGCATACGATGTCGAGCATACGAGAAGAACTGGAGAGCTCCGCTAATCGCCGTACGCCACTCAATCGTCGCCAAAGATCACCTGGACCGTCGCCACGGTCACAGGCCAAGCCCGCGCCATCGTCTGCTGCCATCGCTGATGAACAAGCTGGTGAGAATCTGGATGCTCCTCTCCGTGACCATCAGATCCAATCTGGATGGACTAGATCAAAGCAAGCCAAGCCTCAGCCAAAACTCAAGCCTAGTCGGGCTAAGCCAAGCCGCATCCTAAGCTGTCACACTTCCACTACTGGATCTCGATCCGACGCCTCCAAAGGAATCAGTCAACTGAAGAGGTATGTGCGAATCACATGCTGCCACATCACTGCCACGTTTCTATTTATTCCATAAAATGAAAAAAACAGAAAATTGTGTAATGTTGTAAATTTCATAGAGAACTATTTACATGTCCAAAAATTATAAATAATATATCGTTGGATTCAGAAAATTGTGAAGAATATTAACATGACTTTATATCCAACTTTTACAATACATATTTACTGTATCTGTTTAAATTAATTAATGTACCTTTTGGAGTAAATAAATCATAATAAAATATTTATAGATCATAAAAATATAAATGAGATGTGTTTGGAATCCTTGTTTTATGTAGAACACATATCTGGCCTTAGATATAATTTTTGTGAAGGAACAAAATTCAAATGATTAAACCCTTCTTACTAGTATTTAAATTACAGAAAATTAACCACAAATCCAAAATTACTGAAACCAATTGGTAGTATTTTGTATTGATAATATCTATCCAAATAAATTACGTGCAAAATTATTTGGTACTGTTAAAATAGAAATTCTTGCAGAAATATTTAAACCCATAACAATAGTATTTTAATCATAAGAAAATATCTATAACTCCTTTTTAGGTGATTCAAATTGCTACTGGTTATAAATTGCATTACCTATCAATTAAATTTTATTTCACAATTTAATATGACAAAATATCAGTAGTTTAATTAAAGTGAGATAAACCATATTAAATTGATATAACTTTAATAATAAAAGCTTTATTGCATTAAATGACTTTCCACATGCATCATGTGATCTAATAATGTTCAGAACACTAAATACAAAAAGAGTGACCTATTAAATCATCATGCATGCATTGTTCATCTTTGGTTTATTGTATTGCACATAATTGCAATATGTGAATGGTGTGCTGGTTGTGCCTTTGTTTTTGAACGATAGGTTGCAAGGAGTGCAACTACTGTGATTGCAATTACTATGATTGCAAGTATTTTGATTGTGACAAACGCAACCATTATATCTGTGAGGATTGTGAGGATTATCTAATCTACTACCTCTACAACAAAAGAAAGTGGTGCAATCTTGGTCATAAATGTCCTACGATTTTCCTATGCATTGTAGATGTTTTCGTAGAATTGCATGTGTAGGAATTGATGTGTATGTGCTATGATATGTCCCGTATTATTCCCTAGTTTTCCTTGTTTATGAGACATCATATTCGTAGATTGCTTAGCGATGCTATTTAGACGAGGAAGGGAATCACACAATGAAAATTTATATGGTTTGAACGGATTATATTTTGCTAAATGACAAACCAACATGATTTTAATGAACCACCTGGGTGGAATGGTTTGAGTGTCATCGGAGTGAAGATTTATGGTGGGTAATGTCGCCTAGGGTACTAAGAAAGGATTGGTTTCTTTATTTGGTAGCTTTCTTGTGCAACCATGTGCCAGTAAGAATGGATGGCTGGCTGGACTTAGTAGGTTGTGGCGACTCGAACCCTACATAGCCAGAGATGTAGATAGTGTAGGTTCATACAGTGCGTGGATGGGTTTGGGAAGCTCTTTCCAAATTGTCCCGTCTTGGACTTCTCCCTATCATCACACAATATGAGTGTGGTGGTCCGAGCTGGGTTGGCTAGGTCACATGAGTAAAGTTTACAAACCCCTGCAGGGTGTAAAACTAAGTACTTAGTCATGTACCCTGTTATCGAAAATTTGAGCGACCTGATATTGATGCTATGATATATTTCTCAGTCATCCCAATTTCTTAATTACTTAAAACTTGTTGGATGAACTTAGTTGGGTAGGAGCACCTGGGAGTGAACCAGAGTGTCCTATTTATCGTATTGGAAAACTACTTTGTTACAAATGTTAGAATAAAACTATTGCTTTTTGCAAATGAGCCTAAGCTCCACCTAGCCAAATAAGCATGTAGTTGATAGATCTGTTATTAACCACTTTAGCATACTTGCCATACATTCCATGTATTGGCCCTTCGGGGCTGCTACGTTTTATGTTGCAGGTTATATCGTATCTGAGTGATCGTTCATTGGTTGAGAGTCCACTCAACAATACTTCGCTTGTGGCACATTTGAAGGATGGAGTTCTACCTTGTAATTACTTTACGCTATAATATAATATAAATTTTAGGTCATATTCATTGTAAGTATGATGCACAGTTATATTTGATATCATTTTGTACTGTGTGTGCAAGTGAACCGATCCAGAGATTGGCACTATACACATGAACTCAGCCTTATCAGGCGAGGGTGTTACAAGATGGTATCAGAGATGTGTGTTGAATGTAGGATTGTGACCTTAGAAATGGATTAGCAATAGGAGACCTCTAATAGGAGAACTATCATATTTTATACTTACTAGAGTTCTTATATTCATTGTCTATCTTTTCTATAACCTCTTCTTGTCAAAAATTTGTAGTTGCCCATTCTTTTGTTACATGTTTGGGAGTTATCTAAGTAAAAGAACAAATAATATGACATAAATGAATATCTCACCAAGTTTGGTTAGATCAGGACCACCATATTTTATCTCTTTAGGAGATCATCGCTATCATGTAGCCATATTGATCTTACCAACTGATGAGGTATGACAATATAGGTTGCTTGCTTGGTTGTATTGAGCCATATTGTGTGATTCCTTATTTAGGATCTGTTATTTTGAAACTCTAAAGTTGCTGGAGTTTTTGTGTGGTTTTAAAATTATTTTCATGGTGTGATTTGATTGAAATTCGTGAGATTACTACCGGCACGAGGTAGTAGGGTTAATTAGAGGCATGAGGTCGTCGCGCTATAGAACTGTCGTCATTATAGTAGCGATTGTAATCACTTTTTTCGAACTATTATTAAATCATTTGAAGTATCCGCAAGATTAGGAGGTTGAAAAGAAGTAGCATTTACTGATGTGCAGTTTGTACTGTCGCGCATAGAGTGTAGTAGTAAATTACACGCAAACTAACGTCTTCACTGTTGCCCACCGTTCCTCAATAACTACTACTCCCTCTTTCTCCCAAAGGAAACTTCTAGACTTGCTCTAACGCCCTCTCACACCTCCCACCCCTCACCCACCCCCCGCCGCCGCCGCACATCAGACCCACTAGAGCCGCCATGAGAAACCGGAAGCTCTTCGTCGGCCTCGACATGGGCTAACTGACAACAACATGAGCTGATGTGTCACACCGCACCTATCTGCTTCAACGAGCCTACCGACAACAACATGAGCTGATGTGTCACACCGCAAAGTTCTATGGTAAGTCCATCGTTTTAGTTTGATGTGCTTGGTCATTAGTTTGTTCATCTGAGTTTTACTAAAATAAAGTCTTTCCCATTACTCTATATCTCTAGCATACCCATATTGAATTGAGTGTATAGTTTATACGAGCCACGACATGTTTAGTTGCTTCATTCATGGCTAGATAATGCACATGATTAGTACTCCATAATGGTTCACTTGTATTTGGTGCAAGGCGATATGTTCTTTGGGAAATGATTAAATCAATTCCACACTATGCAGTTGCGAGATCCAATAGTTGTTGCTTGCATAGAGTGTTAGTTCTCGATTCCTCTGACTACCGCTTTTCTAACTGCAGAATGATCTGATTGTATACATGAGGAAAGCATAGTTTTAATCGCTTATTTTGTTATGTATGTAGTCTATAGGAAATCATTTATAAATTACTTGTTTGTAACGGAGGGAGTACCTGCTTTCCAAATTCTTTGACAATGTACTATGTGCCGCTGTAACCTATTTTGTCTTAGTTACAGACTGCAAATAAAGCTGTTCGGGTCGAAGGTAGCATCGACACTTGTGTTGACACTATTTCAGATATTGTTTCTCAATTATTAATAGAAAGTGAGAAAGCCGACAAATTCCGTGATTCCATTGATATTCTAAGGAAGCAAGGAACTGAATCAGCTACAATACTCAGCAGAGGTCGCAAAGAGATTACAATACTTACCCTAAACATAGTTCAGCATCTTGTTCCTGGTCTAAGTAGTGACCTTAGCAGGTCAATGTTTTATCTAGTTCTTTGCAAACTACTTTTGGCCAAAAAGGAAACCGCCAGACTCCAAGAGTATAATGACATGCTTAGAAAGCAAACACAGATATCAGATACTAACATCTCTAAAATACGCCAACTGTGTGAAAATATCTTGTCAATATATGTCTGCCATTCACTTGATACACTTCCGATGAATGAAGGTCCTGAAGCATAACTTCTATGATTAGACTTAACTCTGATCCATGTTTATTGCTGCACTTTATTTCGTGTAATTTTTGAGCTATGTAATAATTTAAATTATTTTCCTAGCTCATGTTATTGTTCTTTTAACTCCCTTTCGTTACTTATATCTGATTGGCAAACACAATAGACTGAAAAATTGGGCATCTAGTTAACACAACAAACCAAGATTATGTTTAACAGTCCTTGAATGGGATATATTTGACATGTTCTTCAAAATGTTTCTGTTGGAGGTACTGTGCCCAATTTCTGCGCAATTATGTTCACGGATGTGATAATCGGCCTTGAAATCCTGGATAGTTAGCATACGGTCTACTACCTTTTTTTCTATAGTAGTAGATGGACGGTAGCCAAATTCGAAATCTCATATTGAGTAAAAAAATAACCCACCGACCTTAATGCATTTCCCGCTCCACCATTTCAAAAATTGTGAGGCAAAATCTCCCATCGGGACTACCATTTTTCTATCTGTAGATAGATGGAGGCTAGGTAAATTCACAATCCTAATCGACCGGTAAAATCATTCACCGCCCCAAAAGCATTTCCCGCCTCTCCATTTCAAACATTTTGGGGAAAAATA
The DNA here is from genome assembly GCA_023614405.1 of Avena insularis. Classification (NCBI taxonomy): domain Eukaryota; kingdom Viridiplantae; phylum Streptophyta; class Magnoliopsida; order Poales; family Poaceae; genus Avena; species Avena insularis. Next base: position 276,402,572 of record CM042697.1, read on the forward strand.
TTCCACCGACGGCAACCATTTTTCTATTATTACTTGGACAGTAGGAAAATTTAAAATCTCAGACAAGCGGCAAAATTTATGGCCTACACTATGTGAATCAAATGTATCCGATTCTCTTTGCAAAAATACTCAATGGTTATGTATGAGTTGATGTGACGCTTGGCCTTGAATTTCTGGATAGATAGCTTTATATTCTACTACCTTTTTTATTAGTAGATAGACGCTAGCCAAATTCAAAATCTCAAACGAGCGGCAAAATCACCTGCGGACCTTGAAGCATTTCCCGCCCCACTGATTGAAAAAATTTGAGCCAAAACCTCGCACCGCGTAGTACCATTTTTCTATTATTATTTTATGGACGCTAGCTGAATTCAAATCTCAATCGAGCGGCAATATCACAAACCTCCTTGAATAATTTTGCGCCCCTCCATTTCAGAAACTTTTGATATTAAAATTCTTGTTGTACCCTTTGTTAAGACGACAAAGGGGCATGCTAAAGTCAGTCGCTTGGGGCTCGATCGTAATTATGTTTCTGTTCACCTATGTGGTCCCTATTTGCGTAGTTGTTCCCGATGGTCCTCCCAAAAATCCCAAGCTCCTTCGTCCCCTCCACGACCACCGCGCACACCGGCTGGCGGCAAATCGACGTCGGCATGAACCGCATGAGCTGCGGTCTCATGCTCCACCGTGGAGCCGCTTCACCGACACCCACCCCACCGGATATAGTTCACACGGCTTCTGTTCCACGGCAGTGGAGTTGCGGTCTCGTTCACCATGCCGATGGCGTCATCGACCACCCAAGCTCTTCTTCACCGCCACCGAATGCTACCCAACTGTACCGGAGACGCCTCACCGGTGTCCACCGGATGGGATGTAGTTCAACGAGTTCCATGTCCACCGCTCCAGACCACCTGCGCGGGCCGTTCATGGCACCGGATCTTCCTCAGTGACGCTCTCGTCCACTACGCTCAAGCCGGCATCGACTGCCCAAGATCTGCTTCTCCGACCGCTCAAGATTTGCTTCCTCGACCGCCCAAGATCTACGTAGTCGCAACCGCAGCACCCGTGGTGACCTGCACGTCACCCGCACGGTACCGATGATCCTTAGACGCCTCTGTGATCGAGGTAAACTAATCTCCAACCCCCTTTTGTTTTCTCAGCAATATAGCAGGTTAAAGCTTGTCGTAGTGAACTTCATTTTTGTAGTTGTGCTAGTAGATACAAGTCATTGGGCATGCCTGTTCTTTGTGCTACATACAAGGTCACTGGACATGTTTGTTTGCATTCGCTGCTCTACAAATTTCAAGTAATGCACATTTTATTATTTTGACATGCACATGTTCTTAGCTACTCTCTGCAACAGTAATTGCCTGCTATTGTTTAGTTTTTGCAAAACGTAAAGTCAGTGAAAATATTAGTGTGGATTCCCTGCTCCACAATTACTGAACTCTATCTAGTTCATCTTGAGCTAAGTTCCTGCTATTATTTCCTCTCTGGCATCATTCTGCTATCCTGTAGTACCTATTTAAACTCATCTTACTAGTTCGATAATAATTTGGTTTTTGCTATCTGGATATTTAAAAGATGCAATACTGACTATTTGTTTTTTCTTTGCATAGAGCTCAAAAGGGAACACTAAACATGTTGGTTTGCACCTCCTCTCCTACAGGTTCACAAGCGCGATGTCATTGTTTCCTTATCTGGTGCTAGTTCATCGTAAGCAACGACATAACTATCCTCTACTATATAGTTCATTCGTGGTTTGCGTTCCTGCTCTCCAAGTTCTGGCATGATGCCATTATAATTTCTGTCTCATTCTTTCTTATCTACTCCTACGAAAGTAACTGCATCCCCATTGTGTAGCTCACCAAAAATTCTGACCCAACATCTCTTGCATTCTAGGATATATTACTCCTTCCATATATATTTGTTGAAATGACCTGGCTAGTTTATATTTAATGAAATTCTAGGAAACACTCTGTCTGATTGCTCAATTCAGCTATAGGCACACTTGTGTAATGCTTGTTTGTCCTGTTCTACAGGTTCACAAGCAATGCCATTATATTTTATGTATAATGGTTCGTCCTAAGAAGCTACATAGCTATCCTCTACTGTATATATCGTTTATTTGTAGTTTGCATTCTTGCTCTACAAGGTCTCTTACGATGCCTTTATAATTTTTATTTGGTTCCTATCTACGACAGTAACTACATGCCCATCGTGTATCTCATCGTGAATTCTGGGTCACCCAACGTCTCTTATATTCCAGAATAAACGACTTCATCCATATATATTTGTCGAAATGACCTGGACAGCTTATATTTGCTGAAACTGTAAGAAACACTTTTCTTGATTTCTCATTTCACTGTATGCACACTTGTCTAATGCTAGTCTATCCTCTTATACATGTTCGCTAGAGGCGCTATTATATTTCGAATCTGGTGCTGGTTCATCCTAAGCAACGACATAACTATCCTCTACTATCCTCTACTATGATGCCATTATAATTTCTGTCTCATTCATTCTTAGCTACAAAAGTAACTGCATGCCTATTGTATAGCTCACCAAAAATTCTAAGTAACCCAACGTCTCTTGCATTCCAGGATATACTACTGCTTCCATATATATTTTTTGAAATGATATGGCTAGTTTATATTTGATGAAATTCTAGGAAACACTCTGTTCGATTGCTTAATTCATTTGTGGGCACACTTGTGTAATGCTTTCTTGTCCTATTCTACAGGTTCTCAAGCAATTCCATTATATTTAATGTCTAATGGTTTCTCCTAAGCAGCGACATAGCTATCCTCTACTATATATATAGTTCATTCGTAGTTTGCATTCTTGCTCTACAATTTCTCTTACGATTCCTTTATAATTTTTATGAGGTTCCTAGCTACGATGGTAACTCCATGCCCATTGTGTAGCTCACCGCAAATGCTGGATCACCCAACGTCTCTTGCATTCCAGGATAAACGACTGCTTCTATATATATTTGTTAAAATGACCTGGCCAGCTTATATTTGCTGAAATTCTATGAAACACTCTAATTGATTGTTCATTTCATTGTAGGCACACTTGTCTAATTCTTGCTTGTCCTCTTCTACAGGTTCTCAAGAGACGCCATTATATTTCTAATCTGGTATTGGTTCATCCTAAGCAACAACATAACTAATCCTCTACTATGTAGTTAATTCGTGGTTTATGTTCCTGCCCTGCAAATTCTCGCATGATGTCATTATAATTTCTGTCTCGTTCATTCTTATATACAAAAGTAACTGCATACCCATTGTGTAGCTCACCGCAAATTTTGAGTCACCCAATGTATCTTGCATTCCATGATATACTACTTCTTCCATATATATTTGTTGAAATGACCTGGCTAGTTTATATTTGCTGAAATTCTGGAAAATACTCTATTTGATTGCCCAATTCATTTGTAGGCACACTTGTGTAATGCTTGCTTTTCCTGTTCTATAGATTCACAAGCAATGCCATTATATTTCATATCTAATGGTTTGTCCGAAGCAGTGACATAGCTATCATCTATATATAGTTCATTTGTGATTTGCATTCTTGCTCTACAACTTCTCTTATGATGCCATTATAATTTTTATTCGGTTCCTAGCTACGACAGTAACTGCATGCCTATTGTGTAGCTCATCGCAAATTCGGGGTCACCCAACGGTCTCTTGCATTCCAGGATAAACGACTGCTTTCATATATATTTATTGAAATGACCAGTGTAGTTTATATTTGCTTAAATTCTAAGAAACACTTTGATTGATTGCTCTTTTCATTGTAGGCACAATTTTCTAATGCTTGCTTGTCCTCTTATGCAGGTTCGCCAGAGACGCCATTATATTTCTAATATGGTGTTGGTTCATCCTTAAGCAACGACATAACTATCCTCTACTATGTAGTACATGGTTTGCGTTCCTGCTCTGCAAGTTCTAATATGATGCCATTATAATTTCTATCTGGTTCATTCTTAGGTACGACTGTAACTGTATGCCATTGTGTAGCTTACCGAATTCTGAGTCAACCAACGTCTCTTGCTTTCCAGGATATACAACTGTTTCCATATATATTTGTTGAAATAACCTGGCTAGTTTATATTTGCTGAAATTCTAAGGAACACTTTGTTTGACTGCGCATTTCATTATAGGCACACTTGCCTAATGCTTGCCTATCCTGTTCTACAGGTTCACAAGCGACGCCATTATATTTCGTATTTGGTTCTGGTTTGTCGTAAGCAACGACCTAATTCTTGTCCTACTTTATAGTTTTATTTGTGGTTTGCATTCCTCCTTTACAAGTTCTCACATGATGATTTATGTCTCGTTCATTCTTATATACGACAGTAACTGCATGCCATTGTCTGGTTTATTCTTCTATATTTTTTTTTGAAATGAACTAGCTAGTTTATATTTTCTAAAATTCTAAGCCACACACATTGTTATATTTCTCGTTTCACGGTAGGCACATTTGTTTAGTGCTTGCTTGTCCTGTTTGTTTAACTTGATGGTCAATATATTTGAACAATTGACCAGTAGTAAACTCCAGTTCATAGATCTTGTCGTATCATTTAAATGAGTAGTTTGGCTTGTTTGACGTATTAACTTGTTATTACTTAGTTTCATACTGCAATTATTGCTATCGCCACCAAAGAGGGGGCTGCAAGATCATGTCTCAAGTTTATTTTCCAATGTAGATGTCACACTCAAAAGGGAGATGGAGGTGATAGATGGAGAAATCAAATTGAGGACTGCTATCAACTTGATTGTCAACTGAAATGCCGATTTTTCTTTTCCTTGATTTTATAATATGTAATAATTTTAAGTAGTTTGCATTTGATGTAATATCTAGACTAATTGCATAGGCCGTGTAGGCATTTAGTTTATGTTGTCCACACATAGCGATAGGTGATACCATACCTGCGCTAACCCGGTCAATTAGGATACATTATTGTGCTCTGTATTTGCCCGTCTTGTATTAGGACAATGATGAATAGTAAAAATGGTCACAAAGTTGTACACCTTTTATGGTGTCGAAATGGACTCTAGAAATGCAGAAACTTTAAAAGTAATGGGGCCGACCCACAGGGGAGATTAGTAACAGTAACAGTATGTAACAACGGCATGCCATAACAGTGGCAGGCCGAAATAGTAACTGATCGAAATAATGGCAGGCTGAAATAGCAACAGCTCTAAACAGTAACGTGCCGAGAAAGTAAAAGGACGAATTAGTAACAGGCCGACACGGTAATAGACCAGAACAGTTACTCTCGTAATAGTAAAGGGCCAGAACAATAAATGTCCAAAACAGTAACATGCCATAATAGTAGCAGGCCTGGCCAGGAAAAAGGCCAGGATCGTACTAGGCCAGAACAGTAACAGACCGAGTTTGCACCAGGCCGGAACAGTAACAGGCCTATGAAATCACTAGGTTAAAACAGTAAGAGGCTAGAACATGGATCAGACATTTATGGGCCTAAACAGTAGGGCCCAAAGTATATGGGCCCGGCTAGAAAATTACGTGGATATAAAGTAGTGGGCCGGAACGGTTATGGGCCAAAGCAGGCTGGCCAAAAGGGACAATCTCGAACAGTGTAGGGCGGAACACTAATGGTCCTGGATATTTATGGGCCGTGCGAACGGGCCAATTTCAAACAGTGTGTGTGGAAATAGTAACGGGCTATAAAGTTTATGGGCCAACTATGGCTGCACCAGTAGGCCCATTTGTAACAGTGCATATCGAAACAGTAATGGACACGATCCTGTTGGACTTCCTTAATGGGCCGACCCACTTAATAATTACCAGGACTTGGCTGGGCCTGTCTTCTACCATGGTTTCATTGACAGTTAACGGCGTTAACTCGCCATCAACGTCACTAGCCATGTGGCAGTTTGCATGACATCAGCAGTCAACGCGGCTGGCGAACACATCTACGACGGAACAACTTTTCATGGCTAAAGGATGCGATCCGCCATGGTCGAAAAAAATGTGGTGGATTCATTTGTGACGGGGATTTTACCACGAAGGGCATTCATCGTAGAAGACTCTTCAGCCACGAAAAAGGTCCTTCAACCACAAAAATCATCTGTTGTAAAAGGACATTTTTCTTGTAGTGCTAGTTAACTCTTCCCACTTGAATGGCTTTATGTCGATTTATCGACGAAATTAGGTCAAATTTGAACTATGAGTAAATTGTGGGTTGCTTTGAAAGTTTTGCGATTTTTTTGGAGGTAACCATTGGGGGGTCATTTAATACATCGCAAACCACCATCGAGAATTTGGCAACAAGTTCAACTTCTTGCTATTATGCTTGACAACCTAACGAAATTATTAGGTTAAACTTGAGCTACCAGTAAGCTCGATAGATTGCTCTTGAATTATTTGTCTTTCGGAGGTAGATGGGTGCATCTTCTTTTAGTAAACAATAATTTCGTCGGTGCAAGTTTCCAAATATCAGTAAAGAACATTCTCAATTTTACGAGTGATGATGAGATTGTTCCATTTCGTAAAGAAGGTCTCAAGAATATGGATCTGAATGCCACAAGCAGAGCTTTTCATATCTGAATATAGTGGACCGACATGTTGTGTACTACTTATATGATTCCCATGTTTCACGAGTTTTCAAACTTTGACCTAGCTAACTCTGCCCACTTGAATGGCTTTATGTCGATTTATCAAAATTAGGTGAAATTTGAACTACGAGTAAATTGTATGTTCCTTTGAAAGTTTTGAAAATATTGTTTGGAGGTAACCCTCGGGGGCTCATTTAATATATCACAAACACCATCTAGAGTTTTGACTATTCATATCCACAATTTAACGAAATTAGGTAAAACTTGATCTACTAGTAAGCGTGTTAGATTGCTCTTGAATTAATTGTCTTGTTGTTGGTAGATGGGTGCATCTTCTTTTAGTAAACAATGTTGTCGGTGTGAGTTTCCAACTATCAGGAAAGAACATTCTCAATTTTCCAAGTGATGACGAGATTGTTCTTTTTCGAAAAGAAAGTCCAGAAAATATGGATCTCAAGGTCACAAGACAAGCTTTCAATCATATATAGTGGACCGCCATGTTGTACTTTCGAATCCCATGTCTTATGAGTTTTCAAACTTCCTAGCTAAATCTGCCCACTTGAATGACTATGTCGATTTATCAAAATTATGTCAAATTTGAACTACAAGTAAATCGTAAGTTTCTTTGAAAGTTTTATGAAAAATCTTTTGGAGGTACCCATGGGGGGTCAATTAGTAGTATATCGGTAACCACCAAGAGTTATCCTCTCCTTATTATTCACAAAAAGAAAAGAAAAGAAAAGCACCACCCTCACAACCGTACTAGACTCAGCCACCTTTCTTCACAAGCTGCACACGCCACCGTCCAATCGCATTCGATGCCTATTGCATTTCAAGCCTTCCTTTTAATATTTTTATTACACTGGAGGTGAGCCAAGCATGACTCAACACTAAATTTTGGCATGATATTGGCGGGATCTTCTTCTAGTTCAAAATTTTGTGAAATATTGGCAGGATCCTCCTAGCTACCTGCATAATGATGGGGCCTCTCGCTGATCCCTCCCGCTATCCCCTCATCCTCCTCTATCATGTCCCTCCTTAGCCACTTCCACCTCGCCGGAGTCTGCTCAACGACGCTATCATCCACCTCATCGGAGTCTACTTCATCGTATCTGCTTACCCCGCTACACGATAGAGTGTCTGCTTTCCCACCGCCACAACCGAGAGATGCGTAAGCCACTAGGACCCCTCACCAGGGCGACTATTAAAACTCCCTACTACCGAGATGAAGGTTGCTGCACACTTCCTATGCCCGCTTTCCTTACATTTTACTTCCGAATGTAATTCATCTCTTCTTCCTTGCAGTGCCTTATTATATTTCTAATAGTGCATGCTAGTTGCTAAACTGCGGGATCGGTTCCAAGAGAAAAGAAGGCAACTACGAGTCGTGAAGCCAAATTGGTTATCTCGCAGCAGTACAAGACCTCGCCAACCCAATGATAACCCCCAACAATCCTTCCTAGACAAAGGTTTGCTTCCACTTTGCATATATGTATTTTCGAGGGTATTTCATCCATTGCTTGCCCTGCCTTCTCATGTACTAGTATTTTTTTTGCAAGGCATGGAAGATGATGTACTGACCAATGAGAATCGATGCCAATGAAGCATGAGGAGTTTGGACATTCAGATGTAGCCCCGCTCGGCACATCACAACTGGTACAGAAACATGGCTATTTGTTGCATATTGCTTGTGTTATTTGCTGATTGATTTGCCGCACTATAATTTGCAGAAGTAAGTGCATGATCATGTTCCTGCCAAGGAGGTTTGCAGCACAGATATTCAGCAGTGTGCGAGTGATGCAGCCATTTCTAGGAACCAAACAAAAGTATAGTGCATGGCCAAAGCTAAGATTAGGCTTCTCCAACAGGATTTGGACACGACCACTCGGCGGATCAGAGAATTGAACCGGGGCTGGATTTCTACGATTGAAGATGGCCTTGATGCTGCCGATGATCTTCAGAAGTTAGTGGCTGAAAATCATGTTCCCAATCCGGCTGATGCACATGTCGATGAGGTCAACTGGAAAGTCTTGGAATAGGTAAACGAACGAGCAGAGATTTTCTGGGCATCTTTGCAGGCAAATGATTTTCGAAGGGTGATGCAAGAGCTGCCATGCGAATATATTATTATTTACAGTAATGAGGATGACTGTCCTTTTCTTGTCAGCCTGATATTTCTTTTCTTATGTGTTGGCAGTACTTTATGGTAACTACGTATTTGGCACGCTGTTATGAAATGTAGAGTACTTGTTGTATCTGGACAATGTATCTTGGTAGCCATTTGGAAAATGGAAAAGACAACATTTTCCCACCAGAATGTTAAAATCTTATTATGCACTTTTTTTAGATCCGTAGACCCAATTTTTGCAGCAAATTAACACATTACCATGGAAGATAGTCCATCTTAAAAAAGAAATAAAAAAGAAAAGAATGGTAGTCAGAGCTCAGTGACCATGTCCTTGTGCTTATTATCGTGCATAAATATGTGCAATTAATTGTGTTACCCCAAGTCAAATTTTTATACTGTATATACTATTAGAGTACACAAAAAATTAGCTGAGGGACAGAACACATGCCGAAACCACCGCTTTCATCAAGCAGTCAATAATAATTTTAACTCTGCGCCAGAAACAACCGCTAAAATGGCTCGCACGTCCAATATTCAAAAGTGTTACAAAATTTCCATCTCGCCACTCAGTCCGAAAACAAGGCGCCAAAGGCCATTACTCAAAATTATTTGTCTTGCACAATTCAAAATTTCAAACCCGCGCCCATCGGGCCGAATCCCTAGAGATCACCTCGGACCATCATGGTTGTGCCCCTTCCATCCCATCTCCCCTTCGCAACCTCTCCACCAGCACTATGTAGCGACCGAAGATGTTTTACCAGCTCCCTAGTCTAGCAAGCCGAAGGTTGCTTCCCCGCCCCGACACCGGCCCGCACTAGATCACCTCCTCCATACCTGAGGTCCATGGCACCGGATCCGGCTCAGCAACGCCGTCACCAGTGACACCATCGTAGCTTCGTTCGATCCACTTCTGCCGACTCCATAGCACCGTATCTGCTTCCCCGACCTTGTCTACGACGCCAAAGAGATGGCGAGCAAAACCTACTCAGCCGCGAACGGCGGGGTCGTAGCTCGCCATAAGTCCATTAAAGGCAAGGACAATGATAGGAAATCGCATAATCGCGGTGACAAAGGTAGTTCATCGCTTGTTTCATAGCCGTCTTGCACTGTTTACATTCATATGTCTGTCATTATTCCTTCAAAGCTTTAAACTTCTTGCTAGCAATGTACTAATTTTCTCCTCTACACACACTTCACTCTTAAATCTCATAATATATTTTTTTATCATGCATGGAAGCTGCTTTGGGGTCGACTGATAATAGAGAACGGAAGGTTTGGGAAGAGAGATTACTGAAGAATTCCAAACATGCAAGGTCGCTCGACTTGTGGAGACTTAGATCTTTCATAGATACCACCACCAATCATGAAGGCCGGGTTTTTTAAGTAGAATCTGATCCTCGAGATGGAAAAAACCCTAACGGAGACCTGATTCAGGAAGATGAACCGGTCGAGAACACCCCCCCCCCTAGTCTACCCGCTTGTCCCCCCACCCCAAATGTTGTGCAATGACATCTGCTTAGTTCATGCATCATATATGTTCATCTTGTGTTTCCTTACTGTTATTATGTTCTATCTACGTCCCATTATACATAGGACTTTCATAGATTAATGTATCATTTATGTGTATTAGGAAACTTGTTGAGACTTTGTGCTTCTTATATTTTGATCATGTGTTCTGCCCATGTTGTAGAAAGATGCGATAAGTCTGCAGTAAAAATTCGAGGGATGCCAAACAAGCAAAAAAGAATGGCTCAATCCCTCCACTAAGAGTATTATTGTAAGTCTTCTGTTCTATTAATATTTTATGATGACACTTCCTCAGTGATTTATATGTTATAGTTGAATGTGCAACACTGCCTGAACTGCTTCCCAGTTTTCTTTTAATTTAATTACAGTAGATGATTTCCAACTAGCGTGAGTGTTATTTTTGAATGGTACAAAAGAGTTGTCTTGTGATATCATCCACCTTGCAATGAATAAACAGACAGATGTGATGTTGGCATGATGCAGCCCGACCTACGGTCGTTACCACATCATGGTCTCCAACTTACGCCAAGTCGTCATGGACTCCAAAGGTGAATCCGTTACTCTATGCGAGGCCACTTCCTACCCTATTGAATGGTATGCTACTTCATACTCCGTCACATATGCATGATAGGTTCACACCGACAAGTACAGAGGCAAGGGAGGAAGCCCGGAACATCAAGCCCGACAAGACGGAGGCTTGGAAGAGGAGACGGAAGAAGCCACGGCTGAAACACCAGAGTCTCCGGCCTACACCAGAGTCTCCGGTCCTGCTACACCAGAGTCTCCGGTGCTGCACACCGGAGTCTCCGGACCGACCTCCGGACCGACCCCAGCATCCGACCTGGGGACAGTCAGTACGCCACTCCGGAGACGACACCGGAGTCTCCGGCCTAGACCGGAGTCTCCGGCCTAGACCGGAGTCTCCGGACCCCACACCGGAGTCTCCGGCCTACACGATGGGCCTGCGCGCCGCCAGCTGGGCCTTCGGCCCATGTACCCCTCTAGCTCGTCCAAACCCTAGTTTTATCCCTAAACTACCCCTGTGTTATGTGGCTGGCCTATAAATAGAGCCCCCACCCCTTCATGTATCCCTTAGGCATAGATGATAGACAAAAGACACCCCCCATTGTGGAATCTCTAGTTTTGCCTCATCCCCTTACCCAGGGGGACCGACTATCGTCACCAACCTCGATTGGACTATGCATCACGCATCCATCGTTGAACAAGGCCTTGGAGTTCGATGTCTCGTCTCCAAGTTGTCAAGACCCTCCCCAAGGTTTTCTTCCCTCTCCGATGTGGATTTGAGGGAGCACGTTGACCGATCTTTCCTTGCGAGGATTCTATCGGACCGGTGGCCGTCGTTCGGGAGCAATCGGCCCTGTATCGTGTGAGTTTTGCGTGTGTTCATCGTGTTCTTCACGAGGTGTGTGTTCGCTTCCGCTACCTTCTCCCTTTCCCCTCGCTTTTCCATCGATTTGACCACGAGATCCGTGAAGATCGGGCATGCAAGAGGTTAACCCCTCCATCATATAGTATCAGCAGCTTTTGGTTGCCACGGATTTCTCTTCGATTTGGTCTTTTCCCCATAAATTCGAAAATTCCACCAAAAACAGCCCCAATTCGTGTTTTGGATCGATCTGTGATTTGAGTGAGTTTTGGTAGGTTTTGACCCGTGGATTACTTTCTAAACTAGTTGATCTACCTTCCCATGCGTTCCCATGGCCTAATTCCTTGATTTCCCCCATCAATCTGAGGTTTTGGTTCGAGTTTTTCCGCCCAAAACGTGTCCCGTTCGTGTTCTGGACGTCCTGGAATCTCCCGGACCGGAGTCTCCGGCCTAGACCGGAGTCTCCGGACTTTTTGAGCTCCAGACCGGAGTCTCCGGACCTCCAGACCGGAGTCTCCGCTCCTTCCTGCAGACAGAAAAACTGCAGCACGGTTTTGAGCATAACTTTTGCATTTCAACTCGGATTTTTGTGTTCTTTAGCTCGTTTCGAAGAGAAGAAGGAGCACTACATCATCATCCACGTTTTTCATGCTATCTACTACATCCAAATTCCGTGAGCAAGGCAGAATCCAACAATAAAGGGTGAAGCTCGTCGATGAAAGGTATAAGCATTCCGCGACTTTTCCCCACTTGCATTCCTTTGTGAACCCCACTATCTTTGCGAGCAACAAACACATATTGAGACTAGTTCCTATTATGATTGCTTGGGCTATGCACATTTTATACCTTGTAGAATTCCGAACAAACGTGTGAGCGCTATCTCATATAGTTATCTTGTATAGTTGTTGGCACAAGGAAGAGGCAATTGAAAAAGAAAAAGGAAAAGAGAAAAAAATAGAAAAAAAGGAAAAGAGAGAAAAAAAGAAAGAAATATACATGTGTCTCATAGAATAGGAAGCGCAAGCTCGATGAACATCATATAGGTGGTACTTATTGTGCATATCTTGTAGCCCACCAATCTTATGCAATCGAACTAGCGTCTCTCCTTGTACTTGTGTGACACGAGCTTATAGTCTTCTCTAGGTAATCATTTGGTTCTTAGATCACTTTCTCCGTCGCACATGTCCCATTTATCCCACCGTGTGTGTTTTCTTGTACATATTTCCTATCTTTTGGATTGACTTGTTTGCTTTGTGATCATTGTGGTTCTTTACTTGCCAATACAACATCTTGATTTCGGATTGGTTCTTGACATGCCACTTTCCATACCTATCCACCATAGGCCTTGTGTGTGTGTGTTTTTTGGTTAGTAGTTGATTTTGGTGTTCCGCATGAACTTCACTTTGCTTGGTTTATTTCCCTCAAGTGTGGCCACTTGCACGATACGATCTTCCAAGGTAAAGTAAGGTTCGACGTTGTATCCCTAACACCCTCTACCACTTCCATATACAACACTTGGTCTTGTGAAGCATGTCTAGGGACTCCGGAACCGAGGATGATATCTATGAAGAATCCATGATGAGCCACCATGACTACGACTCTGCAAGTATAGAGGACATGACGGAGCACAACACTGACAATGGCTCCGCATGCTTTGAGGACCCGGAGCACTACACCTACGACGACTCCACATGCATGGAAGACATGGAGCTCTACGTCGATAAGGGCTCCTCATGCATGGATCCTATGGAGCACTACACTGACAATGGCTCCACATGCTTGGGTGATATGGAGTACTACACCAACAATTACTCCCCAAGCATGGACGACTTCGAGTGCGACATCGACGACGCCTCGCCGAGAATAGAGGACACGGAGAACTTCATCGAGTTTGATGGCTCCTCCACGAGCCATGAAGAATTCCTCCACCGCGTGGAGATGGAAGCCTACTACGCCAAGCAAGAGGAGGCGCCTCATCAAGATTCCATGACCTTCAAGGCCAAGCGTGCCACACCAAAGGGCACCACCTACTTCTATGATCGACCTCCAAGGCGACAAGCGCCATCACCTAGATGGCGTCAAGCTCCACCATCTCCAAGGAGCCAAGCTCCACCATCTCCAAGGCGCCAAGATCCATCACCTCCAAGGCGCCAAGATCCACCTCCTATCCAAACAAGAGTGGCGTCCAAACATCATATACATCAAGAGGCGCCAAGAAACAAGATTCTTCATCGACAAACATCCTCTCATGAGCATCGCCACCATAAAGAGGATACAAGACATCGTCAAAGGCATCTTCACCATAAAGACGAAGAATTCGTGATGAGCACCAACCATAATGCTCAAGAAAGCTCAAGAAGGCACCACAAGCACAAGAAGAGTGCCAAGGCAAATGATCACCGTCGGGAGCGTCATGTGGATGACCAAGTGCTTCACCAACATCAACCATCGGCAAGGCACGCCAATGACCTCCGTCGACACCATCATAGGGCACCTTCAACTACTCGTGCCACCACCACAATGGCACCACGAGCAAGCTTTCCACGCCATCAAGCTTCAATGCCTACGCTTGACTTCCACGACCTCGCCAATGAGGAAAATGTAGACCTCTACTTCGCCAAGTTGGATAGCATGAGCCTACCTCCACCACTACTACGAGATGGCCACAAGACGGTCGAGCATGGGATTTTCCCTTCGACTAAGGAGGCGAGCGATGATGCCCATCTTATGGCATCCAACTTTGGAGGCGACAAGGTCAAGAATGGTGAGCATGGGATTTTCCCTTCACCAAAGGAGGCGCATGGAGTTGAGGAACCCGAGCCTACCCCTATATGCTTGAGTGATGATGTGGTACCAATCCCATGTGAGTATGAGAGCCAATTAGCCAACTTGAGTGAGAACAAGAGTGAGATGAGAGACTCCACCTTATGTGAGATTGAGTGCTTCCACTTGGAGGGCATGAGCGATACACCTAGTGAGTTGAGAGTGGTAGTTGATAGGTCAAGTGAGACCATTTCGATTTCTAACAACTTACCCTCTACCTCTAGTGTGTTCTCTTGTGTTGTGCTAGGTTCCATGGATGAAGACGCGCCAAGCCATGAAGCAATGATGCCTCAATTGGAGAAGATGCATGGTGCACGAAGATGATGCTACGCCATGGCTACATCAAGAAGACGAAGTCGTCCACAAGGAGGCCACTACTTCCACAACACCCACTTCATATGAGAGGTATGACCAAGGTAACAATAAGGGTGTTGATGATGCCATGATCCCACTAGTGGACATGATGAATTGTGAGGATATGCATGCTATGGATGATACTTGTGACATTACAAATGCTTCATCCACATTCCCATGTGATGCTTTGCCTTTGCATAATATTGATCATGTGGAATTGTTTGATTGCGATATCATTGCCATAAACATGACATGCTATGCATCTTGTGTGTATCCTCCAATTTCTTCGGACATGCTTTGTCATGCTAGTCATTCAATTTCTCCCGTTGCTTGCGATAAGATGAATGCTTGCTATTTCACTTGTTTTGGTTGCAACAATATTGATCTTATGCGTTATAATGAGATGGCCCCCATAGCTTTCTCAATTTTTGGAGATTTTGATGATTGCCATGATAAACATGTTCCCCACTTGCATACTCACCATGCATCTATTTCATACTTGATTGACATTAAAGGTGATGTTCACAAGAAGAGATACGTCATGATGGATGATGTGTATCTCTACCATGCACACACGTTCTTCCTTTTGTGTATGATGTGTGTAGGTACCCGCACTATCATGTCAACCTCGGTTGAGCACGAGTTGACAAAAAGAGCTCTTGAGAGCATCCCACAAGTGAGTTCAAGATCGAACCCAGCTCTGATACCTTTTGCATGCTTTGCATCTTTCATGTTGGCAAATTGCTCTTTCCTATGGTTTGATTGCAAGCATGTTGATGGTATTATCTCACCTTGTGACATTCATGTTTCTTCTCTTTTGGATAATGATGCTTTGTGTGTTGCAACAAAAATGTTGAACATTTTCTCTTTCCGATGTTTTGTGTGCAACCACAATTCCATTAAGAGCATGTATTGTCATGAGAGCTTCCAAGAATCTCGTCTTGTTGTTGCAACAAACATAAGGACCACTTGCTCTTTAATTTGGTTTGTTTGCAAACATGTCGCTTTTGCTTCTGCTTGGTATACTCATATTCCCATGATATTTGCTATGATGATTTGTGTGTGACATCGAACATGTCGAACAATTTCTCTTTCCAATGGTTGGTTGGCACACATAATGATGTTGTTTTGGATATTCTTCCTTTTGTGTTTTTGCCAAATTCTCCTAATTTTGCATCAAAGATGTTGATCAAATTTCTATTCGATTGCTTTGAGTGCCACACTAAGACATTATATGGAGTTTTGATTTCCCACATTTGGATGATGTTCAAACAATTTCCATGCACATTGACCTTGCTTATGCATTCCGTTTGCTATACTTGAGTTGTGTTAATCGTGTTGTGAACAAGAATGGACATGCCACAAATGACATGATCCTCTATCACACACAAACATTTTTGCTTGGTCTTTGTTGTGTGAAGGCACAAATGCATACACGTCAACCTCTATGGACTATACTAGTAAAATGCCCGTGCGCTGCCACGGATTATTAAGTTTTTTTCTGCCATTATGACAGATCAAGTTTCTTTTCACACGCTAAACGGTCTAAATTTTAACAACGCCATCTAGCGAAGGGGGAAGATACAATTTGGTTTACTCAAACTACAAATCATTCTGCAAATCATTGTTTTTCATCGCTTCTTCTTTCTCACCTATCGATATTTTTCACTTCTTTTGTTCATTGCGTTGTTGTTATGCTTCAGTCACCACTCCACTGCAACACCGATTGCTCTATCAAGCATGGCAAGGATGAAGCTAGCATGTCTTCTCCTTTCCATCGACCCCTCGCTTTCCACTTTCATCGTTGACGTTGATTTTGACCAAGTTTAAAAGGTAAAATGAGTAACTTGTTAAATTGGCTTGTTAATCTTGATCGATAAATACTCTTAGATAATAACTTGGCTTCCCTCATTAGTCATTAAGACACAAGTTACTCGCTTTATTAACTCTAATTGCAGCAATCACCATCCCACTTTTGACAACAGTAATTGTGGTTGTTTTCACTTCTGCTTGAGAGTTCGGAAATATCAGACATTTTTCAAAATAATTTTGCAAGGTTAAAAAATCCAAAGTATGTCCTATTTCCCTCTCCTTACCTTATTTTGAACATACCATGAGAGGCACGTCAACTCATAAGAAATCTCCTAACTCAAATTTTCACTTTCTTTTATAAAAGTGAGTTGATATTGGTACATGCACTGCTACCCCATTGGTGCTATATCAAATAGTACAAGGTCATTGAGAGCTATGCTTAAATTTATTCGAGCACAACCTCCATGTCCAATATAATCTTTAACAACTAATAATCTGTCAAAGAGGGTGTGACCTGACTGTATGTTCTCCAATCTGAATAACTGGTCTACATATTCAGGAATTTTGCGATGAAAACATGGAGTGTCCAATAAGCTATGTACTAATTCCCCGTATAAGAAAATACTAATCTGTTCCATAATATAGGACGTTTTGGTAGGCTAAAATAGACTACCAAAACATCTTATATTGTGGAACAGAGGTAGTATTTCGGTGTAGAGATGTATTGCTAAAAAACAATGAAATGTAACTCAAGGAGAACAACTGAACTCGCACCTCATTTCTGAGAAATAACTAAACATGATTTAGGGCGATACAGACCTCTCTCAAGGTGCATACAATTGAACAAATGGGCAATTTGTAATGAGATATCAAAAGATGCTAGAAAATATTATTTAGGAAAATTGGTACGTTAAGTGCACCTGGAATATTATTTTTACTCCTTTCTTATGGAAGCCATTGACCGTTCCTTGCTGATGCTGCTAGGAACGTGGGTCAGATACCTCAAATATCTAGTTATGAAATTAGCCGAGAAAAATATGTCATAGAAGTGTGATTAGCAAGTAGCACCTGGAATATTATTTGCGCTTCTTTCTTCTGGAAGCCATCGATCGCCATAGAACCTATGCACTTGGCACGACTCATGGGCCACTCCGAGAGTCGACAAGCAACTCCAGTATAAAGTAACATAGGCATCACCAGTACACTCGCAGCGGTAAGCATGCAGGGAACGGAAATTGAAAATCACCAAAATAATCAACCTGGTGGTTTCTAGCCCCGAAGGTCACGCCAGTGTTCGCGAAGTTGGGAGACATAGTTGTGCTCAATAGGCTGTGACTATAATTAAGTTGCTAGTTAATTTACTGATAAATTAGTGTGAACATCTTACATGAATTGGAAGGCCACGCGAGGTAATTTTCAGAGCTGCTATGCTAGACACCCTTGTAAACCTTATGAACTTAGCAAGAAACATGAGCGCAACAGAGTTGGAATCATCTAGTTTTCAGGCCTGAATCTCAAAGAATACGTGACTAAATATCAAGGCATTGACGTCAGATTAGTAGTTTAGTACTAACAAAACTTTGAACATAAGAATTAATGTAATCAACAAACATACCCAATAGGTGATATTACCTGCGTGTCGTGGACTCATAGGTAGCCTTGCTAAGAGTCGCCAGCCGTTGTACAGCCCCTCCTTGCTATAATGTTTAGCATAGTTGCATATCACTATTATTGTGTTGACATCCTATAAATTTCAGGCTCATCCTATAAATATCAGGCTAAATGTTTTATAAGACTGATTTTTTACCAGATCATGATGTTGAGGTATTGTTAAAAAATCACCTTCCATCTATCTCAAAGCTTTCACGCTTGCTCACCACCGTCTGGACTACGTCGAGGCGGCACCCCTGTCAGCACGCATGGTCCTCGTCACTGGTCCATATAAAATGCTCCCTATCCGTCCCCATGCTCGATCGCCGTCGCCTGAACTGCATAGAGGATGCACCCATGTTAATGCGCACAGTCAAAGACTATTACCTAGGAGATACAGATAGTAACTACATTAACGGGCGTGGATGAAAATCTCTATAAAGATCTATCACATTATAAGAAGTAGGCATATGTAAGAGGATTTACATATGAAGAAAATAGGTTAGAGAATAAATGATGCCACAGAGTAAAATAAATATCTCAGACTTATCAGATAGTTTCATCTCCACACATGAAATTTAGGGTGTGCAAATCTGTAGTCACATGGCTCTGATCTGGTTAAAATATGTTCCAAATCTGTACTCACATGGATCTAATTTTTCAAGACATGAGACAACAGTCGATGGTAGTAACACACATAGATACCAGTGATATAGCGACGGAGGAAAAATGAAATCACAAGTACCGGAAAAATATATCGTATAGAAACTATAAATCACCTCTCCTCTTCACGTCTCCTTTCCCCTTCAACCTTCCTCTGCATTTTTTGCACCTGTTGACACAAAATCTGACATGGTGAGGTGGAGCAAGAAATCCGGCAGAAATCTGACTAATGAACAAATGTGCTGATGTCTGACGACCTTGTCCTGATATTATGCATACATAAGAAATCAAGAAATACACGGCATCAAGAATTCGAGATGGATAAAAACGTGAAAGCTCGAGATAGATGAAGTGATGAACATTCTAGGCGGGCTGGAGCCTAGAGGTCACGCGTGCGAACGCCCTTGCTGCTGCCCCGCCGGCCTGCCATTGATCTGTCTGTCCGCGGCGCTTGCCCGACTTCCCGCCGCTGCGCTCCGCCCCCGCTAGGGTTCCTGCTGACCGATCCGGGGGTCATCGGTTTGATTTGAATCCTTTGCTCGATCGAAGGAACGACTACCAAACGATGAACCAGAATCATACTGGTCGGTCAAGGGGCTCGATTCCGACATTAATGGGGACCATGTGCGATGTCTCGGGCAAGAGGGCGACGGTGGTGCTAGGGCTGGGCGGTGGTGGTGTTGATGATCGAAGGGGGCGGCGGTTGAGACGGGGATATAGGTGGGTGGCAGTGGAGATGGGTATCGAGGTGAGTGGCGACGGTGGTGCTAGGAGGGGAGGAGGAGGATGCGGTCGTACGACAGAAAATTTGTTTCTGTGTGGGAGACGCAGAGTGGACCACGCCATAGTCGGCAGAGGAAAGGAGAAAAAATTCTAACCATGGGAGCTAGGAGTGACGCTGACGTCCTTGTACTCTGCTTCGGCGACGCTGCCATTGTCATAGACCCAGATAGGTTGCGAGATCGCCTCGGTGGTGTGCGGCACGAGCGAAAAGTCGTCCATCCGTCGTCAGTCCTCGATGCAGAAGCTATGTAGCTTCCCCATCAGCACGGAGGAGCCTGGAGTTCCAAGCCTCCGGATGGAGGTAGCGGATGCGACATAGGTATTGCGTAATTTAGTGCGACCGTGCGGAGGGAGACTAATCTCGACGAAAGAAACGACGTAGTATCGTCCGACAGAAAACGGAACACCTTCGTATTTTTTAGATAGTAGAGATGTTGACAAGAAGAACCGAAGAGAGTTACATATGTCTACCCTTCATCGAGCTATCTCTACAAGCTAAGGTGACTTCCTTCTACTTGAGGACTCATGCTATAATGTTCATGAATTGGCTACGCTTTGAGTGTTGCTTTGCTTTTGTCGTGAGCTTTGTAGGCTTCATGGAGGTTGAAGGAACATTGAAGTGTTGTCAAGTCAATCTTCCCGAGGACGACTATATGGTGAACCCCAGGATCAAGGATGTCCTTCGACCTCTTCTACTTCGTGATGAACATGGAGAGTCGAGGACGAATCTTTTTGAAGGGGGGAGATGATGCAGCCCGACCTACGGTCGTTACCACATCATGGTCTCCAACTTTCGCCAAGTCGTCATGGACTCCAAAGGTGAATCCGTTCCTCTATGCGAGCCCACTTCCTACCCTATTGAATGGTATGCTACTTCATACTCCGTCACATATGCATGATAGGTTCACACCGACAAGTACAGAGGCAAGGGAGGAAGTCCGGAACATCAAGCCCGACAAGACGGAGGCTTGGAATAGGAGACGGAAGAAGCCACGGCTGAAACACCAGAGTCTCCGGCCTACACCGGAGTCTCCGGTCCTGCACACCGGAGTCTCCGGACCGACCTCCGGACCGACCCCAGCATCTGACCCGGGGACAGTCAGTACGCCACTCCGGAGACGACACCGGAGTCTCCTGCCTAGACCGGAGTCTCCGGACCCCACACCGGAGTCTCCGGCCTACACGATGGGCCTGCGTGCCGCCAGCTGGGCCTTCGGACAATGTACCCCTCTAGCTCGTCCAAACCCTATTTTTATCCCTAAACTACCCCTGTTTATGTGGCTGGCCTATAAATAGAGCCCCCACCCCTTCATGTATCCCTTAGGCATAGATGATAGACTAAAGACATCCCCCATTGTGGAATCTCTAGTTTTGCATCATCCCCTTACCCAAGGGGACTGACTATCGTCATCAACCTCGATTGGACTTTGCATCACGCATCCATCGTTGAACAAGGCCTTGGAGTTCGATGTCTCGTCTCCAAGTTTTCAAGACCCTCCCCAAGGTGTTCTTCCCTCTCCGATGTGGATTTGAGGGAGCACGTTGACCGATATTTCCTTGCGAGGATTCTATCAGACCGGTGGCCGCAGTTCGGGAGCAATCGGCCTTGTATCGTGTGAGTTTTGCATGTGTTCATCGTGTTCTTCGCGAGGTGTGTGTTCGCTTCCGCTACCTTCTCCCTTTCCCCTCGCTTTCCCATCGATTTGACCACGAGATCCGTGAAGATCGGGCACCCAAGAGGTTAACCCCTCCATCATGGCATAATCCTATTATTGAGTGTTAGTGATAAACTTATTATCAGTATGATCAGATAGCTAGTATGTTTTTACTACAGTGTATATGATGCGTAATCAGCCATCCCAACTTGTAAGGTTTGTACATAGACTGGTTAAATGTGTTGTCTGCATGTTCCTCCATAGTGGCGTCTCTTCTCTCACCAATGTCTACCAACCGATAACCTTACTGATTAAATTGAACAAGGAGATGGCAAAACCTAGGAAAGACGGTCTGGAACAAAACCAAGAAGAATGTCTGGAAACATTTAACATGGTACTAAAAGACAAAGGTCATTGTAAAAGTACGTTCCTACATAATGTTGGGTTGTCGCAGTCCAAGTACAAGTCCAAGTCGGTGTATTTGTCTTATCAGGAATAAATTGTAGCAGTACGGGCTAAACAGGATGTCCAAAGACGAACAATCGATGACATGATACAAAAACTATTAGCAAGTGATACGGAGTTGAAGATGTTACAAGATCAGGAAAATTCTCAAGAACTCATAGATGAATAGACTCTTCTAAATTGAAGATGAACCCAGACAATGACAAGTGAGTATAGTGGTCGTGTGAAATGATTCCTACTACTGAGCCTGAGTTTTGTTTGGGGTCATGTAATAACAAAAACGGAGGGACTATTTGTTTTGCATCATGCTTTTATCTGTTCACGTTGTGCTCCATGGACAAAAATCCTGCGCCCGAACCCCACTTTCTCAAGCCTTGGATTCATGAACCTCACAAAGGTTTTTTATTCTTTGGACAAACCGCCAAATTCAAAATCTCAGTCGATCTACAAAACCTACCGCCTATCCTATTTGAATCGGAGATTTTGTATCCAATTTTGTTTGCCAATATGGTAAGTGTTTGATGACCAGCCTTCAATTCGTACGGAAGGAGTACCATTAGTATTATTCCTTTGACGCTTCCGAAATTCAAAAATCTTAGTCAAGCAGCAAAACCTGCCGCCAACCTTGTTTGAATCGGAGGTATCCAATTTTTATTATGGATGATGATCAGTTGATGTCAAGCTCGACATTCAATTCCTAAAGAGGTTGATACCCCTTTTTCTATTATTGCTTAGACGCTAGCCAAATAAAAAATATTAGTCTACGCATTAATTAGTCATGGATGATCAGTTGATATGACTCTGGGAGTTGAATTCCTGGACAGGTAGCGTACGGTCTACTAGCGTTTTCTATTATTACTTGGACGCTAGCAACAAAATTCAAAATCGTAATCGACCGGCAAATTCCCCACCGACTCATATGCATTTCACGTGCCTCCATTTCAAATATTTTGAGGCAAAATCTCCCACCATTGGAGTACCATTTTTAGTACTATTTTTATTAGATGGACGCTATCCAATATCAAAATCTCGAGTGGCAAAACCACCCACCGACCTTCCCGCCCCTCCTTTTCAAAAAAATTGAGCCAAAATCTCCCACCGGGTAGTACCATTTTATTAGAATAGGAGATGGGCGCTAGCCAAATTCAAAATCTCAATCGAGTGGCAATATCACACATCGACCTTGAAGCATTTTGTGCTCCTCTGTTTCAAAAACTTTTGACTGTAAAATTCCCATTCTACCCTTTGTTTAGACGACAAATGGGCATGCTAAAGTCGGTATCTTGGAGGAACGATCGTAATTTGTATCATGTTCACCTCTATGGTTCCTATTCGCCCAGTTTTTCATGCCGGCCCTTCCAAAAATCCCAAGATCCTCTATCAACTCCATGACCACCGCGCGCACCAGCCGGTAGCAATTCCATGGCGTCCTGAGTCGCTTGAGCTGCGGTCTCATGCACCGCCGTGGAGCCGCTTCACCGCGACCCACCTCTCCGGATCTAGTTCACCGGGCTTCTGTGCCACGGAAGCGGAGCTGCGATCTTGTTCACCATGCCGATGGCATCATCGACCACCCAAGCTCTACTTCCCCCGCTACTGAATGCTACCCAACCGTACCGGAGCCGCCTCACTGGTGTCCACCGGATGGGATCTAGTTCAACGAGTTTCATGTCCACCGCTCCAGACCAGCTGCATGGGTGTTGTTCTTCCCTGCACTGGATCTGCCTCAGCGACACTCTCATCCACCGCTCCAGATTTTCCTTAGTGTCGCTTTCGTCCACCGCCCTCAATCTGGCATTGATCGCCCAAGATCTGCTTCCCCGACCGCCCAAGATCTAGTTAGCCACAATCGCAGCACCCTTGGTGACCTGTATGTCACCCGCACGGTACCGACGATGCTTAGACTCCTCTACGACCGAGGTAACCTAATATCCAACACCTTTTCATTTTCTCAGCAATATAGCAAGTTAAAGCCTGTCGTAGTGAACTTCATTTTTGCAATCGTGCTAGTACATACAAGTCATTAGGCATGCCTGTTCCTTGTGCTACATACAAGGTCATTGGACATGTTTGTTTGCATTCGCTGCTCTACAAATTTTAAGTAATGCACATGTTTGTTATTTTGTCATGCACATATTCTTAGCTACTCCCTACAACAGTAATTGCCTCCTATTGTGTAGATTTTGCAAAATGTAAAGTCAGTGAAAAATATTAGTGTGTATTCCTTGCTCCATAGATACTGAATCTATCTGGTACGTCCTGAGCTAAGTTCCTGCTATTATTTCCTCCCTGGCATCGTTCTTCTATCCTGTAGTACCTATTTAAACTCATTGTACTAGTTCGATAATAATTTTTTTCTTTCTATCTAGATCATTAAAAGATGCAACACTGACTATTTGTTTTTTCTTTGCATAGAGCTCAAAAGGGTACATTGAGCTTATTGGTTTGCACAGTCTCTTCTACAGGTTCACAAGCATGATGTCATTGTTTCCTTATCTGGTGCTGGTTCATCCTAAGCAACAACATAACTATCCTCTATTGTGTAGTTCATTCATGGCTTGCGTTCCTGCTCTTCAAGTTCTGGTATGATGTCATTATAATTTATGTCTCGTTCATTCTTATCTAATCTTACGAAAGTAACTGCATTCCTATTGTGTAGCTCACCCGAAAACTCTGAGTCACCCAATGCCTCTTGCATTTAAGGATATGCTACTACTTCCATATATATTTGCTGAAATGAGATGGCTAGTTTATATTTGCTGAAATTCTAGGAAACACTCTGTTCGACTGCTCAATTTACCTATAGGCACACTTGTGTAATGCTTGCTTGTTATATTCTACAGGTTCATAAGCAATGTCATTATATTTCATGTCTAATGGTTCGTCCTAAGCAGTGACATAGCTATCCTCTATTGTATATAATGTTCATTCGTAGTTTGTATTCTTGCTCCACAAGGTCTTTTTTAATGCCTTTATAATTTCTATTTGGTTTCTACCTACGACAGTAACTGCATGCCTATTGTGTAGCTCACCATGAATTCTGGGTCACCCAACGTCTCTTACATTCCAGGATAAAGGACTTCTTCCATATATATTTATAAAAATGACCTGGCCAGTTTATATTTGCTGAAATTCTAAGAAACACTTTGATTGATAGCTCATTTCATTGTATGCACACTTGTCTAATGCTTGTCTATCCTCTTCTACATGTTCGCAAGAGAAGGCATTATATTTCTAATCTGGTGCTGGTTCATCCTAAGCAAGGACGTAACTATCCTCTACTGTGTAGTTCAATCGTGGTTTGTGTTCCTGCTATGCAAGTTCTTGCATGATGCCAATATAATTTCTATCTGATTCATTCTTAGCTACGAAAGTACCTGCATGCCCATTGTGTAGATCACGACAAATTCTGAGTAACCCAACGTCTCTTGCATTCTAGGATATACTACTGCTTATATATTTGTTGAAATGACCTGGCTAGTTTATATTTTCTGAAATTCTAGGAAACACTTTGTTCGATTGCTCAATTCATTTCTAGGCAAACTTGTGTGATGCTTCTTTGTCCTGTTCTACAGGTTCACAAGCAATGCTATTATATTTTATATCTAATGGTTCCTCCTAATCAGCGACATAGCTATCCTCTACTGTATATATAGTTCATTCATAATTTGCATTCTTGCTCTACAAGTTCTCTTACGATGACTTTATAATTTTTATGTGGTTCCTAGCTATGACAGTAACTACATTCCCATTGTGTAGCTCACTGCAAATTCTAGATCACCCAACGTCTCTTGCATTCCAGGATAAACGACTGCTTCTATATATATTTGTTGAAATGACCTAGCTACTTTATATTTTCTGAAATTCTAAGAAACACTTTGATTGATTGCTCATTTCATTGTAGGCACACTTGTATAATGCTTGCTTCTCCTCTTCTACAGGTTCACAAGAGACGCCATTATATTTCTAATCTGGTGCAGGTTCATCCTAAGCAACGACATAACTATTCTCTACTGTGTAATTCATTCGTGGTTTGTGTTCCTGCTCTGCAAATTCTCGCATGATACCATTATAATTTTGTATCATTCATTCTTATCTATAAAAGTAACTGCATGCCCATTATGTAGCTCACCGAAATTTTTGATTCACCCAATGTCTCTTGCATTCCACGATATACTACTTCTTCCATATAAATTTGTTGAAATAACCTAGATGGTTTATATTTGCTGAAATTTTAGGAAACACTCTATCCGATTGCTTAATTCAATTGTAGGCATACTTCTGTAATTCTTTCTGATCAAGTTCTATAGGTTCACAAGCAATGCCATTATATTTCATATCTAATGGTTCGTCCTAAGTAGCGACATAGCTATCCTCTATATATAATTCATTCATGGTTAGCATTCTTGCTCTACAAGTTCTCTTATGATGCTATTATAATTTCTATTTGGTTCCTAGCTACAACAGTAACTGCATGCCCATTGTGTAGCTCACTGCAAATTCTGGGTCACCCAACGTCTCTTACATTCTAGGATAAACGACTGCTTCTATATATATTTTTTGAAATGACATGGCTAGTTTATATTTGCTAAAATTATAAGAAACACTTTGTTTGATTGCTAATTTCATTATAGGAACTATTGTCCAATGCTTGCTTGTCCTCTTCTACAGGTTTGCCAGAGACGACATTATATTTCTAATCTGATCTTGGTTCATCCTTAAGCAACATCATAACTATCATCTACTGTGTAGTTCATTCATGGTTTACGTTCCTGCTCTGCAAGTTCTGGTATGATGCCATTATAAGTTCTATCTGGTTCATTCTTAGGAACGATAGTAATTGCATGCCATTATGTAGCTCACCGCAAATTCTTAGTCAACTAACGTCTCTTGCTTTCTAGGATATACAACTGCTTCCATATATATTTGTTGAAATAATCTAGCTAGTTTATATTTGCTGAAATTCTAAGAAACACTTTATTTGACTGCTCATTTTATTATAGGCACACTTGTCTAATGCTTGCATGTCTTGTTCTACAAGTTCACAAGCGACGCCAATATATTTAGTATATGGTTCTGGTTCGTCCTAAGCAACGACCTAACTATCCTTTAGTGTATAGTTCATTTGTGGTTTGCATTTCTGCTCTACAAGTTTTGCATGATGTCGTTATAATTTATATCTTGTTCATTCTTAGCTACGACAGTAACTACATACCATTGTCTGGTTTATTCTAATATATATATTTGTTAAAATGACCTGGCTAGTTTATATTTGCTAAAATTCTAAGCCAGACACATTGTTATATTTCTTGTTTCACGGTAGGCACACTTGTTTAATGCTTGCTTGTCCTATTTTTTGACGTGATGGTCAATATATTTGAACCATTGACCAGTAGTAAACTCCACTTCATAGCTCCTATCCTATTAGTTAAATGAGTAGTTTTCTTTGTTTGATGTATTAACATGTTATTACTTAGTTTCAGACTGAAATTATTACTATCGCCACCAAAGAGGGGGCTGCAAGATCATGTCTCAATTTTGTTTTCCAATGTAGATGTCACACTCAAAAGGGAGATGCAGGTGATGGAGAAAGCAAATTGAGGATTGCTATCAACTCGATTGTCAACTAAAATGCCAATTTTTATTTTCCTTGAGTTTATAATATGTAATAATTTTAAGTAGTTTGCATTTGATGTAATATTTAGACTAATTGCATAGGCCATGTAGGAATGTAGTTGATGCCGTCCACACATAGTGGTAGGTGGTACCATACCTGCACTAGACATGTCGATTAGGGTACAGTATCGTACTATGTATTTCCCATCTTGTATTAGGCCGACGATAAACAGTAAAAATGCTCACAAGTTGTACACCTTTTATGAAATCGAAATGGGCTCCAGAAATGCATAAACTGTAAAAGTAACGGGGCCGACCCACAGGCGAGATTAGTAACACTAATGGTGCAGTGATGTGCCAAGCCGTAATAGTGGCCAAAGAATAAAAGCAGTAACAAGCAAACAAAGAACACTCAAAATAGTAAGGGACCACAAAAGTAAAGGGACAGAACCTTAAATAGCTAATAAAGTAACATGCCAGAATAGTAGCAGGCCAGACCAGAAAAAGGCCAGGATCGTAGCATGCTAGAATAGTAATTGGCCGAATTTGCACCAGGCCGAAACAGTAACAGGCCGAGGAACTTACCAGGTTAGAACAATAACGGGCCAGAACATGGGCTGGACATTTATGGTCCTGAACAGTAATGGGCCCAAAGTATATCCGCCCGTTGCAAATAGTGCGTAGATATACAGTAATGGGCCAGAAAGGTTATGTGCTAAAGAGGGATGGCCAAACGGCCTCATTTTGAATAGTGCAGGGCAGAACACTAACAGGCCCGGAAATTTATCGATCGTGCATACAGGCTATTTTCAAACAGTGTATGTGAAAATATTAATAGGCCATAAAGTTTACGGGCCGCCTAATGCATCTCATGTGGTCCCATTTATAATAGTGCAAGACGAAACGGTAATAAGCCATGATACTATTGGGCTCTCTTAATGGGCCAGCCCACTGAATAATTACCAGGCCTTCGCTGGGCCTGGCTTCTATCATAGTTTTATTGACAGTTAATGGCACTAACTGGCTATTAAAGGCGTTCGCCACGTGGCAGTTTGCATGATGTTAGCAGTCAACACGGCTGGCAAACAGATTTACGACGGAACGACTTTCCGTGGCTAAAGGGTGTGATCCGCCACGGTAAAAAAAACCGTGGTAGAATCATTTGTGACGGGGCTTCTACCACGATGGTCATCCGCCGTAGAAGGCTTTTCAGCCACAAAAAAGGACCTTCAACCACGAAAATCGTCCGTTATAGAAGTAACTTTTTCTTGTAGTGAACCTTGTCTATTTATAATTCACACATGTATTAATGCTTCCTTATTAATACAATTATAGCATGAAAAATAAACATTTATCATAAACATGGAATAGTATAATAACTACTTTATTATTGCCTGTCGGGCATATTCCTTTTAGTCTCCCACTTGCACTAGAGTCAATAATCTAGTTTGAAAAACTTTGCACATTCAACACCTATGGAACTTTGGTGTTTTATATATGCGTTTTATAGTGGTAAACATAATCCCTGGATCTGACGATTTCAGGTCCATGTGTATTTGCATGTCTTTGTGTCTCTATGCATCATTCATTCTCCAATCAGATGGCATTGTATAATTTTGGTGAGACCTTAGTTCCTTGGGATTTAAAACATGTTGATATAATTTTCATACAATATATCTTCATAGTACTATCCCATCGAACCACACCTAGTTCCTTTGCTGCTACTATAGCAGTCTTATACTTAGCCTTTTGTTGTAGTATCTGCCACAATGTCCATAACTTTGGAACTCATCCAAATCCATCATGGAACTTTATTCCATTACATTGTGCCACCTTAACCTATAGTCTAAATTGAGATAATCTTAATTTGTATCTTGTGAAAAAACTAGTACCAATGTAACTCTTTACAATGAACTAATTTTATAGTTCCAATGTAACACCTAACAATGAACTATGTGTATAGTGTGATGTAATACCTTACAATGAACTATCTATCAATGTAACACTTTACAATGAAATATTTGTCACTTATATATACAAAATATATTCTTAGCTCTTCCAAAGATCATAAGAATATCCTCACTATCATCCAATGATCATCTTATGAGTCACCCTGGTATATGCTCATAACATTAAGAGCATAGGACAAAACTAGATATGTACATATCATGGAATGATTGATTAAGATATTCATGTGATTTCACTCACCAAGTGTCAAAACACTTGAATATCGTTTATCAAGATATCCATGTGATTTTACTCACCAAGTGTCAAAATACTCGAATATCGATTATGAACCTTATCCATGAGGCAATAACCTTTCTTGTCATTTTCATATTGAACTCATTCAATATTTCATCTATGTACATTTGACATAACCATATTAGTGTCTCAATCTATCCAAATAAACATTGATGCTTAAGATTTAGGTTTTTCCTAAGTCTTTCATCAAAATATAATTTCAATGAAATTCTTAACTTGTGTCAAATAAAAGATACATCATTTCCAATCAATATGTATTATACACAATGTATTAGAAATATGTCTCAGCGCTCCTACTTAATTTCTTGCAAATGCAAGCATCTTCATCGTTTTTGATGAAATTAAATATTTTAACTCATCACGATGAAGATTCCAACTCCTCTGCTTATTTCAACTATTGAAGTTCACATGCCTTTTAGCATCCTTTGATTTAACAAAACCCCTTGGACAGTGTCACGTATATGTCCTAGGTAACCATTCTATTAGTAGAATGTTGTTCTGTTTGTTCAACTAGCATATACAACAATTGACATATGTAGTGGTTGCTACATTAATCTTTCTAGATTAAATATTGCTACGAAAGATCGAATCTTGTTCTATTCAACTCTTTGAACATTATCATAAACTCTTTACCAACATGTCAAGACTATTTCATAGATGTGAAACACCCATGTCTGTTTCTTTGTAGATCCAAATACAACTTATAGGCTTTAACCTTTCCTAATGGTCTTCCAAGTTCAATAACTTGGTTTCTCATGTATGGAACTATCACGGATTTTATGGCATCTAGCCATTCATGGAGTCAGGGCCCATCATCGCTTCTTTGCATGTAGTCGTTTCATCATTGTCAAACAATAATCATTTAATTTCAAATCTTAGTATTTGATTGATTATCCAACCTACGCGGTTGAATAGGAACTTAGACCTCTACGACCACTACCTTTGAGGCACATGATCAATGAGCATTGTGGCTGCCTCCGATGTGCTTTCCATCTCTGTGCAACTCAACACATATAGCTAAGGTTCAATAATATTATCAAAGTTCATTCTCAAGAAATTTGACGCTTCGAAGCGACAAACGCTTTTGTCTTTGGTGCTATGGAGGAATACCCAATGATAATTCAGAATAACCTACAAAGACATGCTCATCCGATTTTGGTTGTAAACATTTTACTTATGCCTATCATACCAAAATTTAAGAAAACACAACTTGGGTTTTAACCCAAACCATAACTCATATGGTGCGTCATTTCAACGGATCATGATGGAGCAATTTTTAGTGTAAAAGCTGTAGTCACTAAAGCTTAATCTTTAAAATATAAATGCAATTTTATAACTAACACCATTGATCCTACCATGTCAAACACGGTTTGATTATATTTCATGAACATTCCATACTCCTATGGCGTTTCGAGAAAACGCAAGTCATTAGAACAATTCCTCAAATCTTAGGTGTTATGCTAAACTTGTAACTCAAATATATTCCTTTATGATCCAATCATAAATTCTTTATTTTCTTGTTACAATGATTTTCCACTTCATTTTGAAATCATTTGAATGTTTTCAAATGTTTCAGACGTCTCCCTTATTAAGTAAATATACACATGTATTTACTCAAATTTCGGAGAAAGCGTATGAAGTTTAAATCAATAGCTCACGACTACACATAATGGACTATATACATCAATATGCACAATGTCCATTATATTAGTCGTTCATTCTTCTTTGGCCCATGAACGAGGTTTTAGTTATCTCCATGAAAGTTCCACAAGCGTTAATTGTTCAAAAGACTCCAAAAATCCATTAACATGGCGTTTTTCTTCTTGTTTTCTTTCCAATTTATTTTAAATGGCGGTGTCACTCAAAAATGATATTTCAATCATTCGTCTTACTGCACTTTAGCATTAGTGTTTATGGACATGATTTATCCAACTAGATTTGTAAAAATTCATCCATCTTCTATGGAATACGATAATTATTTGAATAACCATTATTCTCATAATATCAGAATAAAATAACAATTATTAATACAAATATTGAAGGCAAGTTGATGTCAACAAGAAACAAAATAACAATTTATTTGTTTTCATTGAACATCATCACATATAATTTTGCTAGTTACTTAGGTCATTGTAGTTCATGAATTGTGTTGTTCTATATGACACTTCATACCAACAAATTCGGTATCCAATACCGGTGTCCAATACCAAAGAACCACATTGTTTAACAAGAAAAAATACACCCATAACGTGTATATCATATATATACCTAAGCTGGACTTTTCCAGTCTTTTTCCTTACTGCCAAATATTTATCAGATTCTCTTTCAGCATTATCTTTCCTTTTTAAAAAGAATATATCAACATCAATAGTGGTTCCATACATATGACACATAGTACAAAGCGTGTATAGTCAAATACTAATACCTTTAGACTTGCACTTTGAAGTTGATCGCCATCATCAAATGTTTGGCTTTCTTTCAAATTTCATTCCTTTTAGTCAGCCTTTTAATATAGTAAACATTTTACCTACATATTCTATTCATCCTTATCATGACAAATTTCATGATCAAGCTACTATAGCTGATAAGGACAAATCACTAATATAATGTTAGTTCCCAAAACCATTTGGGAGATCAGGACGCCTGGCATCTCCAACCTTTCCAATTCTCATACAATATGAGAACATGTATCTTACTAAAATTATATTCTATCATATTGCAACCAAACATTGTTTCAGATATCATAATATCTTTCACGCATGATGCTTTCTGAAACAATTCTTTCAGCTCCTAGATAACCTTGATACTGAAAGAACTTTCGAATATCAAATATCATGGAGGCAAGCATGATACTTGGATACTAACATTGGAATTTGTTACTCTTGAGTCAATACTACTTATTGAATTTCACAGAGTAAGTGAGGTTTTGCTGAAAGTTTGCAATAGTACTTTAAACTTTAGATTGACACTCATAAAACAATAAGATACTAGTTCATAAAGTAGAAAATTCCAGAATCCAATAGTTATATTATCTCTATCATATCTAAACACAAGGTAGTAAACAAATGCTAGTAACTACAATGAAGTGCAAATTCACTCCGATTCAGTTTATGATAAATTGAGTTCAACTTTAATCATATTACTACGTGAACTCCCACTCAAAACCAACATCCCTCGAGTCGTTTTGGTGATTACATGAACCAAATTCACTATGCCACGACCGATCATCACGAGTGGTAGTGCAGCTCCAATGGCGAGCATCGTATGGGCATCATATCATCCATATGACTCGTGCTTTACCTTTTGGTTCATGTTCCGAGGCCATGTCTGTACATTCTAGGCTCACCAAGTAAGAACCTTAGTACTCTCTTGTGTAAAAGTATCTTACACCCGTTGTATGTGAATGTAGAGTCTATCACACCCGATCATCATGTGGTGCTTCGAAACAACGAACTTTCTTAATGGTGCATACTAAGGAAGAACATATTATTATCTTAATATTCAGTAGGAGGGATCATCTTATAATGCTACCGCCAAGTTCTAAGCTAGACATAAGCATAAATAAGATGCAAACAAACATCATATGTAAGGGTGACATGGTATGGTCCTTACACTTGATCACTATCTTGTGCATCATGGTATGATCTCTATCATTCCATTTGTATCACGCCAACGTTTATGGCTCTTACATTTTGGCATATTATAATTTCCAATAGTATCAATCCATACTACAAATTACAACTTTGCCGTATCATGACACAAGACCAAAAAAATAAATCTAGATGCCTCTAATTTATCTTCTGCATATTTACACGGTTGTGGGCTTTTTAGGAAAGAACCGTTCTACCTACGAACTTCAGCCACAACGGTGATAACCAAGTTATTAAACAAACTATTGTAAATCAGATATCAACTATAGTTGGAGAGATATACAACCGCTAGCCACTTATGCAAAACTAGTTGCATGTCCAGCGTGGAACAGGTCTCATGTGCAAGGACATGTAAAGTTTGTCCGGGCCGCTTCATCCCACTATGCCACCAATATCCGAAGTACAAAAGATTTGCAATAACATGATCATCAACACTGACATATCCATGTGTTCTAACCCTAAAAAGTATATACGCATAAAAATAGCTCTGATACAACTGATGGGGTTCATTGCATAGAAAACAAAAAAATTCCTATGGTTGCAACTGCTAAGATCAAATCTAGTAGATACTTGTAACATTTATAGATGGACTCACCCTCGTAGACCATAAGTGAGATAACGTTCCTGCAAACAAATGTGGTTGATGTAGACTGTACATAACCATCCTCAAGAACGTGTAGACGATCAGCACCACAATGGGCAGCGCCTCCGTAATCGATCACACAGACGATGCGTCCACGACTCCTAAACCCTTACTCCAGCTGGGTAGCAGAAGTAGCGGATCCCCGGGAACTACACCAGCACTACGCCATGGTAGTGGTGGTAGAGGGGAAGGATTAGTGCAGGGCTTCGCCTAAGCACCTTGCTTGTGGCAATGGACAAGCTAGCAAGAGGGGGAAGATGCCAACCAAAGGGCTTATGAGATAATGGTGAATGAGTGTGTTTTGAGAGGACGAGGAGGAGGCCACCTCCTTTTATAGGCGCCATGGGGCTGCCCCCTCCCCTCTTCTTATTCAATCTCCATTAAAGGACTTTAATTCCCTTAATGGTCCATTAAAACACTTTAGTTCCCTTAAAGGTCTTTCCATTAAAGCACTTTAATTCCATTAAAGCATTTTAATTCCCTTAAAGGTCTATCCATTAAATCACTTAATTCCATTTTAATGCTACTCAATTTAATGAACACTTCATTTAATGAGTACTTCATTTAATGAGTACTTCATTTAATGAACACAGTAACATTTTGATCCCTTTGCTTTGTTTCGACACCTCGAAACTATTTTGGTAGATTCGGCAGAACAATTTTTTCCAGCAGAACAATTTTCTGCTATGTCCATTGATTTCCCTTGTGTTCCCTAACCGCTCAAATGCGTCAATTTACCTTAAGTGTGTCTCCCTACAGGTTCTAGAACTATTTAGACATGATCGAGACTTTCTCCGATCAATAATCATTAGCGGGACCTAGAGATCCATAATGACTCCCACTAGTTCCTTGAAGATCTCATGATCGCCCGAACCTCTTTCGCTGTAATCAAATTCCTTTTTTCTCGTGATATTTTACTTGTTCGAGATCCGATCACTTGGTATCAACCATAACTTGTTTAATATCGTTCCTGACAAGTACTCTTTTTCTCTTTCCTGTGATATGGCATTCTAGTGATCAAATCACTTGCTTGCAAGGCTATGTCAATGTGATATCACCGAGAGGGCCTGGAGTATATCTCTCTGTTATCCGGATGGACAAATCCCACTCTTGATCCACAAGCATCAACTAACACTTTCCAAATACCTGGCGACACCTTTATAATCACCCTGTTATGGTGTGAGGTTTGATGTAATCAAAGTACTCTTCTGGTGAAAGTGATTGACGTGATATCATGGTCTAAGGACATTGAGTTACTATGAATGTCATAACAATTTAAACTTGATGACATGATCGTATTGCTACATCTACTATGGGTGACTGTCTATCATATCATTCTCCAATGATATGACCCTGTTATTAACAACATCATCCGTTAATCAACATGCTAGTATAAAGAGAGGCTTTACTAGGAACTTATCTTTTTATAATTCACACATGTATTAACATTTCCTTATTAATACAATTATAGCATGCAAATAAACATTTATCATAAACATGGAATAGTATAATAACCACTTTATTATTGCCTCTCGGGCATATTCCTTTCATGTACCACGTCATATTCAGACGTGACATCTTCCACTCCTTCATGGCCAAACCATTATTTGTCTACAACAAGATCAAGATACCCAGACTACACTGTCTCATCACCATTTCCAGAAGTTTCACAAAGGCACGGGACTGTGAAATAGGAGAAGCAGCCTTTGCCGAAGCCGTCCTCCACGGCGAAGAATTCAAGGAGATCCAGCGCCAGGTCGATGCCTCGGAGATGCCGGCATCAAAGAAGCAGATTTCTGACTCTGATCCCGCATTCAAGGACGCCATCGAGACCAAGCCGGTGGAACTTGTGGTAGGTGATGCCTCCAAGACCACCGCAATTGGGACAAACCTGGATCCCAAATAGGAAAGCTAGATTGTCGAGTTCCTCCATGAGAACAAAGACATCTTTGCCTGGCAACCACCAACATCAAAGGTGTTCCTAGGGCACTTGCCTAGCACAACTTAAATGTAAGACTCCACCTTTATAAAGGTAAAGGTCCCTGTGATTGCAATGCTAGTCCCTAGATCAATTGCTAGCATCCACAGTTTAAGATGAAGTACACAGAAACAAATGTTGCTATTACATCGTCATTCCAGAGATAACATACTCTTTTACAACTCCATAGCCATAGGCTAGTACAAGAGTTCAACTTAACAAAAATAAAGTAAAGTCTTCATCTTCATGTACCACAGGCAAACATGTTGAGTGTAGACTCATAACCCTAATCCTCATCAGAGTAACCTGCAACATCACAAGTTACAACCATAGTGGGTCAATACATTGGAATAGTATTGGCAAGTGATACCTTAGTAGAATAATAGTTTCTAACTTCTATATGAATTTGGCTAAGTGTAGCTGGGGCTTGCTTTGCTCAAAATAGGTTTTTCCTATCAGTTGAAAACACTAAGTTTTTGTTTGACAAAAATCACCCAAGGCATCTACCAATGAAAATTGGTGATCCTTTACCCTTGTTGAACCACAAGTTTTAACTTATAAATTGGGATGAGGAGATCCTTGATAGCTTCAGTGTCTTGATGCTCATATTGTCCATTCCCGGGGACACGGCTAAGTACTTAGATTTTCCTTCTCGGGAGGTGGTGCACTTTCCCCACAAGACTCTACATGCATCGAGACAAGATCTTTCAGAAGCCTTCCCTTAGACCAAATGGACGTGTTCCAAACCTATCACCCCCTACCATCTTCTGTCCATCTGGCTAAGTTATTGCAACCTATATGATCAAGGCAGAGCCCATATGCCATGTGGTTGCACTAGAAGCTTCTAAACACTTGGCATCTCAAATCCCTTTGTTCCTAGGTGGCATTCCACAAGTGTGATACACAAGTTTTCCCCAGTATACTAGACTTGTGTTACACAAGTTTTCCCCAATATGCTGGACTTGTGTAACCACTCAACATATCCCATTCTCACCATTCCACCCAGGTGATTCATTCACTTAGTAGTTTTATTAAGTAAAACATAAGTCAAAGACTTAACAAAAATTCCATAACATGTTTATAATCCACCCTTGTTTGCTACTAGCTAGGCTAAGCATGATAGTATAACAAGTATCTTAACTTAGAGAAAATTCTACCAAGACTACATCTACTAGGATTTCCCATAGCATAGCATATCGATACTTAGCAAAATCTCATGCAAACCCTATACAAAATATCACTAGTGCATAGTCAAAATAATGGGACAAATACATGAAGCACCACTTGCCTTGGTAGTTGGGGGAGTAGAAACAATCCTCACAATCACAACCACCACTAGCACCAAAATCTACACATAAAATGATAGCACCAAATTTATATTCCAAACAATCAAGCAAAAATATATGAATGCATGAAAATGCCATGTGATGATTTTTCTTAAACTAAACAAGACAAGTAAACATTACTGTACACTAAAGTAAACATTTAGAGACTAAATAAACTTAATTTGGCTTTAAAAACATTTTCTAAATAATTTTTATACACAAAATAAGCCTACAAATGTCTCTGCATAAAATTCTATTTTAACAGAAACAAAATACAAAATCAAGCCCATAGATGTGTAGTATTTAATCTTGTGAATACATTGATATATTATTTGCATTTTTTGGATAACCAGATCAAAAGTTATGAATTTTACAAGTTAATTCATCTATTTAATTCAAATCTGGATTTTAAAAGAAAATCCCTGACACGCCATGGCTCTCGATTGGCAAGATTGTCAAGGCTGGATCGCACATCAAGACCGTCAGATCTAAGTGAGATCTAGCGGCTAATCTAGACCACTAGATGTAGATCCAGTGGATCCAATCGACCCGACCCTAAACCAGCGGCGCTCATGGCCACAACGGCGGCGACGCGTCTGACAGCGACTTGTCGTCAATGCCAGGGGTAAGGGATTGGTAACTGGGGCTTAACAGAGTCGCCGCGACGAGGTGATACTCATGGTGGTCGTGGATGGGGACAGGGCGCACGGACGCGGTCGGAATCGCTCGTCGGAGTAGCGCTGAGCATCGGGTGTTCACAGTCGACGATGGGGGTGACGTCCTGGGGCACGAGAAGGCAAACGACATGCATCAGAAGAAGCGAAAGAAGAAGGCGAGCACGCTCGTTTGAACCAGAAGCAAGGGGGAGGTCGGGGCTCACCGTAATCACTCGCCGGAGTTCGTCGGGGCAGCGACAGTGCGAAGCGAAATCGAGGTAGCCTGGCGGCGCTCAGAGGTGGGTGAGTGGGGGGGGGGGGGAATGGAGCAGGGTCAGAGGGCGTTAAGTAGCTGGGGCGAGGGAGGGAATCACGCCCACAGTAACTCGCAATCAAGCGCGAAATCAACCAGAGGAAACGGCCGCGGCGGAGCTGGTCGTGCACGGTGTTTGGGCACGACGGAGATGACGTGGCAGTGGGACCAGGAGGTCAGCAGTGGTTGCGGTGCGGGCGCAGTGAGAAACAGAGAGGGAGAGGGTGGTTTCCAGGGTGGGCTAGGTGGGCTGGTAGTTGGGCCGCGGGTGGGTTGGGTTAGATAGGTGGTTGCTGTTATTTTTTTTCCTTTTCTCTTTTTCTTTTTCTGTTTTGATTTTTCAAATAAGTTTTGAATCACCAAATGAATTACAAATCTTTTCAAATTTTCACCAAAACTTTCTGAGGTGAATCTAGTGTTTTGAAGTGTGTCAAACACTACTGGTAATTCCAAACCACCTTTGGTTTGAAGAATAAAATAAACCATGCCTTTATTATAATAAGGGTATTAGGCATATAAATGGTTTTTATATTTGAATTTTGTTTTGAGAATTTTTGTGCAAGCTTTGCATTCATCTTTAGAACATTTCTGATCAAACTAAGGTATTCTCATACTTTGGGAGTAAAATAGAACCATTGCCTTTCTAGCATAAAATAATAGGCATATAAATGGTTTCTAATTTTGAAAACTTGTTTCAAAATAACCAAATGCTTATGAATGCATGAATGATATGCAAACTTTTCAAATTACGATTTTTTGGATGTTACATTAAACATCGATCCTAAATGAAAATCGGTGAAACAAACTCTACGACGCTTTAGGGATGAGAAGCGATGCGCCATAGGCAAGGACATGACTAGGTTACTTAAGGATAGTTTTATCCAAGAAGTCCTTCACACCCAATGGGTGGCCAATCCTGTCTTGTGCCAAAAAAGGGAACCAAAGAATTAAGAATGTGCGTTGATTACACCGGCTTGAAAAAGCGTGTCCAAAGGATCTGTTTACTTTGCCTTGCATTGACCAAATCATTGACTCGACAGCTGGCTAGGAACTACTGTGTTTTCTAGATGCATACTTAGGAACCAACAGATCAAGATGCAAAATTCGGACCAATTGTCCACTTTATTCATCACATCTTATGGAACTTATTGCTATGTCACGATGCCCTTTGGGCTAAAAAACGTAGGTGCTACCTACCAGCAGACAATGCAACATTTCCTCCACAACCAAATTGGACAGAACGTTCATGCTTATGTGGATGACATCACGGTGATGTCAAAGAAATAAAATGAAATCATCACCGACTTAAAGGAAGCCTTTGATCACCTCTAAAATTTTAACATGATGCTTAACCCTAATAAGTGCGTCTTAGGGGTTCCTGCCAGCAAATTGTTAGGCTTCATCGTTTTCCATCGCAGAATTGAGGTCAACCCGGAGAAAATCAAGGACATCCTCAAAATCAAATGACCGACATGCCTAAAGGACATTCAACGGCTCACGGGCTATGTTGCAGCAGTAAGCTGGTTCATCAGCCGACTTGGACAGAAGGCCATGCCTCTATATAAATTGCTGAAGAAGGTGGACAAATTCATATGGACAGACGAGGCAGATGTAGCATTACAGGATCTGAATAGGATACTTTACTCCACACCTATACTTGTAGCACCTGAGTCAATGGAACCTATGTTAATCTACATGGCAGACACCAACCGGGTTATCATCATCGTTGTCATGGTGGAGCATAAGGAACGAACACATGAGTATGGTGTACAACAACCAATTTGCTATGTAAGAGACGTCTTGACGGAGTACAAGCAGCATTACCCGCACTACCATAAGCTAGCTTATGGAGTTTTCCTTGCTTCTCGGAAGTTAAGGCATTATTTCTAGGATCACCCAATCACAGTGGTTAGAAAAGCTCAACTATCCGACATCATCAATTATATTTGCACTTCTAGTTAGTTTGTAAAATAGAGGGGGGGGGCTTGATCCTACTCATCTAGGGGGAGCCCCATCTCTATGTTCAAAAACCATGTTTGTCATCACAATATTATCATGCAAAATGTGTGTTGTCATCAAACACCAAAAAGGGGGAGATTGAAAGTGTATTTCCTATCCTAAGTGATTTTGGTGTTTATAACAACACACATGTCAGACTAATTATTTGCCAAGTGTACCACATGTTTTATCAAGAAAATACTTGGCTCGTTCCTCCCAAAAAGGGTCACTTGTTGGTCTTGCCATTGCCTCTATGGTGTTCGGTAGTACCGGAAAAAGCAACCGGTACTACCACACATTGCCGGCAGTACCAGTCTCTACTACTGGTCAAGGTAGTGGGTATGGGCGAACTGCCCAAACGCTACTGTCTTCCCCGGTATCGAAAAGTGGTAGTACCGCTTTTTGATACCGGACAAGACAGAAGGTGTGGGTGAGTTCCCCAAGCGTCTTTGTCTTCCCCGGTACCGAAAAGCGGTAGTACCGCTCTTTAGTACCAGACAAGACAGAAGGTTTGGGCAAGTTTCCCAAATGCCACTGGCTTCCCCGGTACCAGAATGCGGCACTACCGCCTGGATCTGGTAGTACCGCTCCACATGGCCGGTACTACCGCTTTGCGGTAGCACCCCATTGCTGGTATCGGGGGTGTCTGAGGCTGGGTTGTCCAAGTGAGGCATCTCCGGTACCTGATCGGTAGTTTTCCGGTACTACCGCTCAGAGTACCGGTAGTACCGCTGCAATAAATTCTCAACGGGCAGATCTACACCAAGGAGTATAAAAGGACCCTTCACCTACCTTGAAAAGTTGCTCGTTTCACTCAAGAACACCGCCTTCATTTGAGCCACCAAATCGCCAAGATCTCTTCTCTCCACCATCCAAAGTTGTTGATCTGTGGAGAATCAAAGGAGGAGCCCTTGATCTATTGCTTCACTAAGAGAGATCTTCATTTCCCCCTCATTCACTTGAGGGCCCCTTGCTCTAGTGTTTCATCGGAAACACTAGCTTTTGATTTGGTTCTTACAATCTTGTCTTTGATTGTTTGAAAGCTTGCTTGTATTTGGGAGCCTCCAATTAGGTTGTGGATGTGTGCCCCAAACTTGTTGTAAAGGTACCGGCTTCCACCTCGAAGGTTGTCGATATAGTGAAAGAGGTGAATCGAACCCTTTGGGGTGAGGTTCATCGGAGAACAAGGGAGGCCTCTCGTGGCGTTGGTGGTTTGAAACTACCCCCTCTCCAAACGTATACATACTTCCCCTCAAAAGGAAGGAATAACGGGAAACAAATCCTTGTGTCTCCGCGTCCTCCACTTTGGTTACTTCTATCCTTTACCGCACTTTACTTTACTTGTTCTTGCTTAGTGTTGTGCTAGTTGGTTCTAGTTTGACATATAGGTAAATTCACCTTAGTTGCATAATCTAGAGAATTTACCTTTCTTGTCAAACACTAATTTGAAAAAGAAGAAAATTTGAAGTAGAACCTATTCACCCCCTCTAGGTACCCATACGATCCTTTCAATTGGTATCAGAGCCTCGGCTCTTTATTCGGGCTTTACCGCCTAAGAGTACATGGGTAGCCACGATGGGGAAGGTGGTGGTGAGCCTACCAACTCGGTGACCATGGATGACCTCAATAACTTGGAAACAAGATTGAGCTCCACCTTGGCCAAAGAAATCAAACAATTGCACAAGCTACTTGAGCAACTTGTTACAGATAAAGGTGGCTCATCATCCCCTTCTCCTCGAGGGGAACCTCCACCATTACCTAAGGAGAATTCCCAGGTATCACCCACGGGTATGGTGGTGGGGGGTAATCAAGACAACACTAATTCCACCACAGAAAGGGATGGTGGGAAGGGAGAGAACCATGAATCTCATGGATGGTACACTCCCGACCCTCCAATTCCTCACCCTCATATAAACAATAGAGGAGATCCACCAAATCTAGATGCATCTACTTTTGCTCAATGGCAATCTCTAATGAAATCTCATGTGCGCAGCTCTTGTATTGAGTTATGGAACATCATTGAAGAAGGACTCTATATTGGGGATCCAAACAACTTAACAAGAAGAGAAGTTGTCAATAGTCAACTCAATGCCACCACTTTGCACATGATACAACAAGGATTGGGAACAAAAGATTACCCTCACATTGAGCACCTCAACACCGCAAAGGAAGCTTGGAATACTCTCACGGAGTTGTATGATGGAAATGAGAGCATGAGAAGGAACCGGTATGATGCACTAAGCAATTAAGCCGAAGGCTTCTATATGAAGGATCGTGAAGATCATGAAGATATGTATCGTAGGCACAAGTCCACCGCCACCGCCTTTAGGAATGTTGGTGCCTCACATGTGGATGATGCATGGATAAAAAGTAAATATGTGAGTGCACTCATGCCTTTTGATCCTACCGAATTGAAGAGCCTACAAGGAAGACACAACTATCACCTCATGACCTCTAATGAAGTTATGAAAGAGATGGCCTCTTTCAAGGTTGCCGCCAAGAATGCCAAAGATGCTCGTGCTCGAGCCCTTGGAATGAGTAATGTTGTCAACCTTGCATTAAAGGCCAAAGTTGTGGAACATGGGGATGAAGATGATAGTGATGAAGGCCTCTCCATGAGCCACCCCGATGATGTCAATATTGCTCATGGTAAATATATGGCTTTCTATGCGAAGAACTTTTGGAAGAACCCCACCAAGGCCAATATGGAAATGCAATGAAGAAGCAACCAAAATGGAAGAAGAGACAATGTCACTAAATTGAGAACTTGCTTCAATTGTGGTGACCTCTATCACTTTGTGGCGGGTTGTCCCTATGAGAAGAGAGAAGATCATGGGGGTAAACTCGTGCCAAAGAAAATTTCCAAAGCTCCTTACAAGAGACCCTTCATCAAGAAGAATCCCATCAATAAGAATTCGGGTGAAATTGTATCGATCACTCATGAATAATTCTCCTCCGACAATGAAGATGATGAAGAGGAAACATCAAGTGGTGTGGTTGCTATAGCCACTACTTCGACTCCCACATACTCCCACTTCAATTCTACAAATGAGAATACTCCCAATAAGAACATCACTTGCCTTATGGCAAGAGGAACGAAGGTATCTTCATCATCTCACCTCACCCTCTTGAGTAATGATGAACTTGATGATGACATGTCTCTTGAGGTCAAAAAGGAAATAATTTATTTTTATGAGTTCATGAATAACTTGCAAGGGGAACACAAGAGACATTTTGTGGACCACTTAGATCAACTTTCTCACACCCAAGAGCTTCTTGATGAAAGATGTAAACTAGGAACAGAACACATGATTGAGGTATAAGCCCTAAATAATGCTCTAGAACAAGAAGAAGAGACTAGGATGTACCTTGAACTAAAACTTGAAGGGCTTGATGGGGCTAATGGTTTAATTGTGAAAAGACTCATTAAGGAACAAGACCTTGCTATTGCTAAATATAAAAGGGCTAAAAAGGACAAGATTGAGTTTGGTGTGGTTCATGAAAAACTTGCTGAGGACTTTAGTTTGCTTCACAAGGCTCACAAGGCTTTGGAAAGTGAACTCTTGTCACTCACAAAGTCCCATGAAAAGCTTCAAACTCAATTGACCAATATTCCTTCGCCTAGTAATTTCATTCCCTCTAGTAGTACAACTATTCTTGAAGAAAATGCTAGGTTGAAGGGGGAGCTTGCTAAGGCCACCTTTCCAAAAGGAAACAAGTCCATTGATGACCTCTTGA
This sequence comes from Avena insularis, assembly GCA_023614405.1. NCBI lineage: Eukaryota > Viridiplantae > Streptophyta > Magnoliopsida > Poales > Poaceae > Avena > Avena insularis. The sequence continues at coordinate 276,446,588 of CM042697.1, forward strand.
GTAAGCAAAGGTCAAATGCTGAGAAAGGGGCATTGGTTTTGTCTCCAAAGCCAAGAATAAGAACAACAAGAAGAAGAAGGTCAAGCCCACACAAGAGAAAGACAGGGCCATTGTGGATAGTAAGACCACAAGTGGTAAAACTATGTCTCATGATGATTTTGCGGGAATTGCTAACCCTCACTATGTTCTAATGCGTGATTATTATGGTGATGTGTATGCACAATATGCTGGCCCATTTGATGGTTATATTGCTTGGTCTATTTGGGTCCCCAAAACCCTTGTTTCTAACAAAAGAGGACCCGTTGAAAAATGGGTACCTAAAAACTAGCTTGTTCTTTTGTAGACATATGCTTCCAGAGGGTCAAAGTGGGTGCTTGATAGTGGTTGCACAAGTCATATGACAGGAAGCTCTTCTATTGTCAAGGAATTAAGGCCAAATGATGATCAAATATCTGTGACATATGTCGACAAGTCAAAGTCTAAGGTAATGGGTTTTGGCAAGGTAGTGGTTGCCCACGATATTACACTCGTGGACGTCATGCTTGTTGAAACCCTTGGTTACAATTTACTTCCAGTCCGTGCTCTTGGAAAGATGATATTGTGGTCCTCATGTGGAGCAAGTCTCTCAAGGTCGCTTTCGTTGGGTACATAGAAAATGACTTGTACGCGGTGGAATTTTCGGGACAAACCACTACAAGTGCGATGTGCTTATTCGGAAAGGCCGATGTGGGTTGGTTATGGCATCACCGCCTAGCCCATGTCAACATGAGAACTTTGCAAAGTCTCCATAAGGATGGCCACATTGTTGGACTAAAAGAAAAAAATTCCTTTGCCAAAGATCGTGTTTGCAGGGCGTGTGTTCAAGGAAAGATGCATGATGCTCCCCACAAGCCAAAGAACCACATCAAGTCAACGAGGATCTTGGAGATCCTTCATGTGGATCTCTTTGGTCCTCCATCTCATGCAAGTCTTGGTGGGAAGAAATATTGTTTGGTGATTGTTGATGACTATTCAAGATATTCATGGGTATATTTCTTCGAGTTGAAAAGTGAGACCCAAAAGACATTCATCGACTTCATCAACTTGGTTCAACATCAATACAATGTCCCTGTGTTGATAATAAGAAGTGACAATGGCACCGAGTTCAAGAACTACACCTTGAATGATTTTTCTTAGTGATGAGGGGATAAAACACCAATATTCCGCTGCATATACCCCTCAACAAAATGGTGTAGCCGAGAGGAAGAACCGGTCCCTTATTGAGATGCCTAGGACCATGTTAGCGGAGTTTAAATCTCCATACAAATTTTGGGCCGAAGCCATCTCCACCGCTTTCCATGCATCAAACCGGCTCTACCTCCACAAATAATTGATCAAGACTCCATATGAAATACTTACCGGTTGCAAGCCCAACATATCTTACTTCCGGGTGTTCGGCTGTAAGTGTTTCTATCTCATAAAGGGTGTTCGTTTGTCCAAATTCGAGTCTAAAGCATTAGAGGGTATTTTTGTTGGCTATGGTCTAGAATCTCACACTTGTACAATCTATGATAAGCTCTCCGAAGCCACCATAGAATCTTGTAGTGTGACCTTCGAAGAATATGATGGTACCCAAGGGAGGCGTGTTGATGCTTGTGATGTAGATGATGATGAAATGCCTCAGGATGCCATAGGAAGAATGGGTGTGGGATATATCCGCCCCGTTGAGGAACCTCTTATGGCGGATCAAGAAGAACTATGCTCTACTCAAGTGGAGCCCTCATCTTCACAACAACAACAAGATCCATCTATCAAGGAGGACAATGAACCAAGCCAAAGACAAGCTGTGGACCCTCAACATGTTGATCAAGGTGATATCTCTAGTGAGAGGAGCTTGAGTCACCATTCTCCAGAATGGCAAGTGCTGCTTAGTCTATTACACAAGGAAGATCTATACAATGTGCTGTGAGAGCAGCTCAACTCCAATCTAGTAATGTACCTGATCTCTACCAAGGTTAACCTTTGCCTCTTAATGAAGAGAATGACTCCGATGATGATCAAGGTCAAGTTAATGGTCAAGACGAGGACCAAAATGATGAAGAGCCCCCCCCCCCAAGAAACAACAAGGAGATCCACACTCGTCGTGAAGCTAGAATGGATAGGATGTTCGAATTAAGAGACCACTTTGTAGAGAATGTGGTTGGAGATCTAAGGAGAGGAATTTCCACAAGAGCACAATTGAAGAGGTTTAGTGAACACCAAGCTCACATCTCCATGATTGAACCAAAGAAAATGTGGGAAGCTCTTGAAGATTCGGATTGGTTGGAAGCAATGCACAAAGAGCTCAATAGCTTTGAGAGAAATAAAGTATGGAAGTTAGTTGAGAAGCCAAAGGATTGCCGCAATGTTATATGCACCAAGTGGATATTCAAGAACAAGCAAGATGAGCATGGAATTGTTGTAAGGAACAAGGCAAGATTGGTAGCACAAGGGTACTCTCAAATTGAAGGCATTGATTATGGCGAGACATATGCACCCATGGCTCACCTTGAGTCCATTTGTATCCTTCTTGCTTATGCGGCACATCATAACTTTAAGTTGCAACAAATGGATGTAGAAAGTGCATTTCTTAATGGTCCATTGAATGAGTTGGTATATGTAAAGCAACCCCCAGGATTTGAGGATCCCAACTTCCCAAACCATGTCTACAAACTCGATAAGGCGCTCTATGGTCTCAAACAAGCCCCACGCACGTGGTATGAGCACCTTAGAGAGTTGTTGTTTGACCGTGCGTTTGAGGTTGGGAAAATCGACCCCACTCTTTTTACTAAGAAGGTCAATGGGGAGCTTTTTTTATGCCAAATATATGTTGATGATATTATCTTTGGCTCATCTAACAATGCTTTTAATAATGAATTCTCAAAGATTATGACTAGTAGGTTCCAAATGTCTATGATGGGGGAATTAAGGGTATTTCTTGGTTTTGAGATCAAGGAAGTTAGAGGGGGGACATTCTTCAACCAAGCCAAGTATACTCAAGATATGCTATAAAGGTTCAACATGAAATATTTAAATGGTGCTTCTACCCCCATGGCAACAAAGACTCATCTTGAACTAAATCCAAATGGTAAAGATGTGGATCAAAAGGTATACAAGTCTATGATTGGTTCTTTGCTTTACCTTTGTGCATCTAGACCCGATATTGTGTTGAGTGTAGGTGTGTGTGCAAGATATCAATCGGATCCTAAATAAAGCCATTTGATGGAGGTCAAGAGAATCTTTCGATATTTGGTTCATACCCCACATTATGGTCTTTGGTATCCTCGAGGGTCAACATTTGCTCTTTGTGGATACACAAATTCAGACTGGGATGGTGATAAGGGTGATAGAAAATCAACATCCGAGGCTTGCCAATTCCTTGGTAGGTCCTTGGTATGTTGGTCTTCTAGGAAGCAAAACTGTATATCTATCTCCACCGCCGAAGCCGAGTATGTGTCTACTGCTAGTGCTTGAACTCAATTGCTATGGATGAGGCAAACTTTAAAGGAATACGGTGTCCATTATGACAAAGTGCCTGTTCTATGTGATAATGAAAGTGCTATCAAGATTTCCTACAACCCGGTGGATCACACAAGGACAAAGCATACTGAGATTCTTCATCACTTCATTAGAGATCATGTTGCTCGAGGTGATATTGAGCTATCATATGTGTCAACCAAAGACCAACCTGCCGACATCTTCACAAAGCCACTTGATGAAGCAAGGTTTTGTTATTTGAGGAATGAGCTAAATATCATAGATTCAAGGAGCTTGACTTGATCACCTTGCATACTCACCTATGTATTGACTCTTATTTGGTTTAGGTGCAGGCATGGATATAGGGGGAGTGCGGTCCTAATTGATTGGACTATCCCTCCCCCATTATGCCCAAAGTGATAAAAATCATTTTTCTTACTATCATTTTGTGATATGTGAGCTTAAATGATGAGTTTAGGTAATGGACCCAAGATATATCTTCGTGGTGCCAAGCCGAGTATACTCAAACATGGTGGCCTAGGCCACCGCCCTCTCACATTCGAGAGGTTGGTGCTTACTCGTGTTTGTCATTTGTTGAGTTGTTTAGGTCTTAGGATCATGCACTCCCATTTGGTTCTTGATATGTTTTCCCTATTTAAGAGTGCATGTGCCCATATCAGTGTAACTCTCTCAACCTAAGCCTTTCTTATCCTTCTACAAACCCTATCTACTCTGCACAAGAACCTTCTCATTTGTACCTAGCATTTTGTTCTGGTGGAACCGGTAATACCGGGCAAGGGAGCGGTACTACAGGCCAAGGTCAGTTTCTAGGTCAATTCCTGGAAACCGCCCAGGTGCGGTACTACTGGTATTTTACGCGGTACTACCGGCTTTATGCGCGGCAGTACCTGTCAGCGGTACTACCGTTCATATCCCCGGTACTACCGGTCGGTTTCCTGGATAAGGGTTCAGATGCGGGGGGCACCTATCAGTTCCCCATTGTTCCCCGTCTCCACTCCAAACCGTCGCCACCGCGAAAGCAAGAATCGCCGCCGGAGCCCCGCACTCTCCTCCCTCTACCGGATCCTCACCGGATCCGGCCTCCTTGTGGGATCCTCCTAAATATCCATCGCATGGACACCTGTACTACCGCCCTCTTCTTATTCTCCCATGTTTTCTCCATTGAATCTAGGGAGACTTCGATTCATGGTCAAAACAGTAGTTTTTGAGGTTGTACCGTGTGTAGATTACAGATATTACTTCCTACCCGAAGGAATCCTCGATTTGGGTAGTTTTGTTGCCAATCTATGGAACGGTTCTACCGGATTTTCTACCGCCTGTTTGTGGTACTACTGCCTCTGACATCCGGTACTACCGGTCCAGGCAGACAATAAAATTTTCTCCAAACTTGAATTTCATCGTGGAACCTCTTTTGTTTCAGGTTCTTGTACCCTTATCCCACTTCTATCTCCCTCTTTTCTTTCACAGGTGCGGGGCTTCCCGGGGTGCACGCAAGCGGTCCAAAGCTCATCATCAAATCGAGGACTATGAGTCAGAGTCCAAGGAAGAGATCATGCCTCAACCCAGCAACCGTCTGAAGCTGAAATCCACTTAGGGTCGACATGGAGGGGGTACTAAGCAAACTGCTGGCCGTGGTAGTGGTACTCCTCATCCTCCCCCTCGAGTCATCGCAAGAGTCAGAGTTCTGGGCCATCTGGGCCAAACCTGTTGTCTGATTTGTCTAAGATTGAGTTCCATGCCTTGTCGTCCATCAACCCATATGTTGCTGCTCGGTCTCATGCTAGGGAAAATAGCCTACTTTACACAGAGTTCCAAGAGCATGTGTACTATGAGGTTCTTATGAAGGATTAGAAATCTTGTGGTCCCTCAAAAGTTGAATTAGATGAATCATGTGAAAAAGCACTTGGACTAATTCAAGTGAAGCTCTTGGGCTCTGCACTAACATTGGTTTGCTTCCCGTTATGCAGTTCCGACATGACTATGATACCATGCTCATTACTCAGGTTTATGCCACCGCTCATTTTTCAAAAAACCAGGCTCGGACTATCACCTGGATGACGGAGGGTGTTGTCAAGCAAGCAACTTTGGCTGAGTTTGGGGCGATTATTGGGTATGAGGACCGTGGAAACGTCACTCCAGTTGGCTACCGCTGTCACAACAATGATTGTCCCATGAAGAAGGATGTTCTTGCTCCATTATACATCCGGGGACACGGTATTGCTGGTAAGATCAAGGGGCTTCTCTTGCACCGTATCTTCCATGAGACCATTACCCCCCGAGCTGGTAATATTGATGAGATGCATGGGTTCATGGTGGATGTCATGATCACCACTTATCACAACCGTGATTCCGGCCACCCACTTGATGTGATGGACGTCATTTGGAATGAGATGGTTTGTGCTACTTACACTCGGAGGGTGCCTCCTTTTGCTCCATACATCATGGCCCTCATCCTCAGCAAGTGCCCCTCTATTGCCAGAGACATTTCTTCTCAACGCCTTGTTACTCACCGGCACAAGTCTCTATTGATCAAGACCCATCCTAAACCTCGCAATGCGGATGGCCAACTAGTTGATGAGGATGGGAACCCGCTTGAGGAGGTGTCCGGTGATGAAGATAACGCCCGTGATGCTGATTTCGTGGCCTCACGCCACAAACATGCCCAGCCATCATGGGAAAAGAGTATCGAGGCCAAGCTCAAGAAGGTGTTTTGCTTCCAAGTTGACAATCAAAAGCGCATGTATGAGGCTCATGTTTATGCCAAGAAAGTTTGTGCTCGTTAGAAAGAAATGATGGAAGCTCAAGGGTTGACCGTTGATACGTTGGAAACGTATCTATAATTTTTGATGCTCCATGCTTGTTTAGTATCTACTTTGCTTTACTTGTCCACACTTTGAGGTGCTTCTTACATGTTTTATGGTACTAACCTATTAACAAGTTGCAACAGTGTCAGATGCCTGTTTTCTACTGTTTTTGGTTTCAGAAAAGTTAGTAAAGAAATATTCTCGGAATTGGACGGGACGAAGGACAAAGTCAATTACTTTCCGTGGGGAACAAGAAGTCCAGAGGAGAGCCGAAGGGGCTGGCCAGGGGGGCAGACCCACCCCAGGCGTGAGGGCAGGTGGGCCCGCGCCTGGCTAGGGTTTGGCGGCCCTGGTCGCCTCCCGGTCTCACCCCTTCGCCTATAAGAAGCCCCTGATACATAAACCCTGAGTATCCGATCAGAAATCCATGAAACCGTCTGTAGCCGCCGCCACCATCGTCCCTAGATCGGGGGGATCTAAAGCTCTTCCCGGCACCCTGCCGGAGGGGAGATCATCTCGGAGGCCTTCTCTCTGGTATGATTCGTGAGTAGTTCCACCTTGGACTATGGGTCCATGTAGTAGCTAGATGGTTGTATCTCCTCCTTTGTGCTTTCATGTATAGATCTTGTGAGCTCCGTTCATGATCAAGATCTAATCTATTTGTAATCATGCATGTTGTGTTTGCGGGGATTCGATGGATATTGAGATTATTATGTTGGTTTGATTAATGGTTTTATCTTTATGATTCTATCATGTCTGTGTTGTTTGTGATCTTGCATGCTCTCTGTTGCTAGTGGTTATCTTGGCCAAGTAGTTGCTAGTGACTCCAATAGGGAGTATTTATGCTCGATAGTGGGTTCATTCCTCTAGTTTCCAAGGGAAGTGACAGAAATCTCTTTGGTTGTAGATGTGTTGTTGTTACTAGGGAGAAAACAATGGTCTATTGTTCATGGAACATGTGGACTGTTTACCTTACACACTTTGCTTAAAGAAGTTGTCTGTTGCTTGCAACTTAATACTAGAGGGGGTTCAGATGATAACCTGAAGGTGGACTTCCAGTCATAGATGCAGTTGGATGACGGTCTATGTATATTGTTGTATTGCCCAATCAACCTCATAGGATCTTTCTAGCTAGTAATTGCATTGCTATGCCTTGCTCAGTTCCTGTCAATTGCCCCGCTGTAATTTGTTTACCCTTCATGCCATGTTGTTTATCTAAGGAGAGCACCTCTAGTGAACTATGGACCCCGGTCCAATCTTTACCATTGATACATCTTCCACTATTACTTGTTTACTTGCTGCAAACCATTAACTTCCACACCATACATTTAATCCTTTGTTACAGCAAACCGGTGAGCTTGACGACCTCACTGATTCGTTGGGACAAAGTCTTGAGTTTGTGTTGTGCAGGTCTCCACGTTTCCAGCAACACTTGTGTGACGTTTCCTTCCTCCTTCTGGTTCGACAACCTCGGTCTCTACTGAGGGAAGACTTGCTGTTGTGCTGCTTCACACCTTGCTCTTGGGGTTTCAAACGAAGCGCTCCTAGATCAACTTAGGCGCCATCAACCGTCTCCAAGGGTTCCGAGACCAACATCAGTCCTGAAGACCAATGGATCTCCAAGCACAGCTACTGGGATGATGATGCCACCTCTTCTTTCCATGCCCCGCCGACTCATGAGGATGACTTGGATGATGATGACGAGTGACCCTGGGGACGTTAGTGTTGCTCTTGTCCCTTTTGGTGTCTTGATGCCAAAGGGGGAGAAGTTGCACCTTAGGCATGCGGGATTTACATGGGAAAAGTCACAAGCTCGTTCTTACCTTTGATCTTTACTCGCTTGTGAACTTTATTTGCTCTTTGCCTCATATTATGTGTGAACCTTATGTACTAACTATTCATGCTATTTATGTTGAGACTATGTGGTCATCTAATGGATCCATCATATGTGTGCTATGGTTATTATCATATGGAACTATCTTATGTGATGATATTATCTATCCATTGTCAATACTTCTCTCATCACACTTTATTGTGCAAAGGTATGAGTTCTAAGTGTCGTTATCATTATATGTGCACTTCTAGTTAGTTTCTAGAATAGAGGGGGGGCTTGATCCTACTCATCTAGGGGGATACCCATCTCTATTTTCCAAAACCATGTTTGTCATCACAATATTATCATCCAAAATGTGTGTTGTCATCAAACACCAGAAGGGGGAGATTGAAAGTGCATTCCTATCCTAAGTGATTTTGGTGTTTATAACAACACACATGTCGGACTAATTATTTGCCAAGTGTACCACATGTTTTATCAAGAAAAGACTTGGATCGTTCCTCCCAAAAAGGGTCACTTGCTGGCCTTGAAATTGCCTTTGTGGTGTTCGGTATTACCGGAAAAAGCAACTGGTACTACCGCAAATTGCCGGCAGTACCGGTCCCTACTACTGGTCAAGGCAATGGGTATGGGCAAACTTCCCAAATGCTACTGTCTTCCCCAGTACCGAAAAGCGGTAGTACCGCTTTTTGATACCGGACAAGATAGAAGGTGTGGGCGAGTTCCCCAAACGTCTCTGTCTTCCCTGGTACCGAAAAGCGGTAGTACCGCTCTTTAGTACCGGACAAGATCTTAACCTACCTTGAGAAGTTGCTCGTTTCACTCAAGAACACCGCCTTCATTTGAGCCACCAAATCGCCAACATCTATTCTCTCCACCATCCAAAGTCGTTGATCTTTGGAGAATCGAATGAGGAGTCCTTGATCTATTGCTTCACCAAGAGATATCTTCATTTCCCCCTCATTCACTTGAGGGCCCCTTGCTCTGGTGTTTCATTGGAAACCCTAGCTTTTGATTTGGTTCTTACAAGCTTGTCTTTGATTGTTTGATAGCTTGCTTGTATTTGGGAGCCTCTAATTAGGTTGTGGATGTGTGCCCTGAACTTGTTGTAAAGGTGTCGGCTTCCACCTCGAAGGTTGCCGATATAGTGGAAGAGGTGAATCGAACCCTTTGGGGTGAGGTTCATCGGAGAACAAGGGAAGCCTCTCGTGGACTTGGTGGTTTGAAACCACCCCCTCTCAAAACATAGACGTACTTCCCCTCAATAGGAAGGGACTACGGGAAACAAATCCTTGTGTCTCCGTGTCCACCACTTTGGTTACTTCTATCCTTTACCACACATTACTTTACTTGTTCTTGCTTAGTGTTGTGCTAGTTGGTTCTAGTTTGACATATAGGTAAATTCACCTTAGTTGCATAATCTAGAGAATTTACCTTTCTTGTCAAACCCTATCTTGAAAAAGAAGAAAGTTTGAAGTAGCACCTATTCACCCCCCCCCTCTAGGTGCCCATACGATCTTTTCAGTAGGGCATCGAGATTGTCGCGTTCGAAATCACAAGCATTGGTGGATTTTATTGCAGATTGGACAGAGCTGCCAGAAGATACTCATGTGCCAGAACTAGAATTTTGGGTAATGCACTTTGATGGATCAAAGCTACTCAATGGCTCGGGGGCTGGTGTGTTGTTAAAATCACCAATAGGAGAAAAGCTACAGTATGTCCTGTAAATCCACTTTGAGGCTACAAACAATATGGCGGAATATGAAGCACTCATTCAAGGACTTCGCGTAGCCAAGGATATTGGCATCAAGCGCATAGTTTGCTGTCGAGATTCCGACTTGGTTGCCCAGAAGGTGGCTGGCACCTAGAATGCACGGAACCCTATGGTGGCGGCATATCGATACAAAGTAGACGAGATATCCAAGTGCTTTGAAGGCTACAAAGTCAAGTACGTCAAAGGGAGGAAAATGAGGCAGCAGATCTGCTGTAAAAGCTTGGATCTGCCCACAAACCAATTACGCCAAGTGTTTTTCTGGGGCATCTACGAACGCCATTTGTGAAGGGAGCGGACCTCAAGAATCCGGATAGAGTTGACCCATTTGTTAATACAGTAATAATAGTCCCTCTGGCTTGGACAAAACTGTTCATGGACTACCTCAAAGATGGAACTTTGCCTTCCAACAAAGTTGAAAGCCAGCAAATAGTATGTCGAGCAAAGGGCTATACCATAATATATGGGCAGCTCTACAAAAGAAGCACCATAGGAGTATTCCTAAAGTGCGTTTCCCAGAAGCAAGGTATGGGTATCATTCATGAGATTCATATCGGAGAGTGTTGGCATCACCCCGCTCCCTGATCTTTGGTCTCCAAAGACTTCCGGAAAGGATTCTACTAGCTGACCGCTAAGGCGGACGCCGACAAGCTAGTTGAAACATGCATTGGGTGTTAGTATTATGCATGGCAACCACATGTTCCAGCTGAAGAATTTAGGACCATACCAATAACTTGGTGTAACATCCCAAAAATACTAAACTTAAATCATCAAAATTAGGGTTAACAAAAACTTTTCTAAATAAAATTATGAAAGCATGCATATGTGTATGCATTTAATTTGAAATTCTTTTGTACCACCTAGTTTGTGTGTTTCTTTGCTTGTAAAATGTTTATTAGGTGAAATAAACATCATCTAAACATTTCCCAAACTTTTCCCAAAGACAAAAAAATCAAAACAAAGCTAAATGAGTGAATGGTCATTTTGACCAATTTAACTCCCATGCCTACTTTGGCTGTCTCAAACTTTCAGAACCTAACAGAAAACTTTATGGATCTTTGCACCCCACTACTAGAGAAAAGCCTATGCGAGGCGCACCTAAAAGCCTATCCGAGGCGCATATCATATGCGCCTCTAGCTTCAAGCCTCGGGTATTTTTTATGCGAGGCGCATATGATATGCGCCTCCTATACTTCACATATGCGAGGCGCATATGATATGCGCCTCCTATAATTCACATATGCGTGGCGCATACCGATATGCGCCTCGCATATGTGAATTATAGGAGGCGCATATCATATGCGCCTCGCATATGTTTTACAATGCGCCTCGGATATTTATAGTATATGCGCATCCTATAGTATCCTGTATGCGCCTCCGGTAATATTTTCGAAATTCAAGTTTTACTGACCACTATAAATAATAATATACAAATATTCAAATATACAATATAGTCTAGAATACAATATAAAGAGCACAGAATTTTTCAGAAACTTGCAATTTACCAAAGCATAATAGAACCAACATGAATACAGTACATTACACATCAATCATGACATACAAGTTCATACATCAAGTGTTTGTGCCACAAGTTCACACCTGCGAGTACAAGTTCACAATCACATTACACCTTCGAGTACAAGTTCACAATCACATTACAACTCCAACGACGTAGCTCTACCTAGATGAAGTAGAACACATAACCTACCATGAAGAGCAACAAGGTGGTCATCACGAGGAAGTTCCTCCACTTCTTCCTTCCATGCCTCCTCCACTTCTCTTCCGCCACCTCTCTACTCTCATAGTCTTGGTAGCTGTTGCCCGAGAAGTTGTTCACTTGCTTCTGGCAGTCTTTCCACTCCTCGTACACACCTGGAACCCGACCGACGTACAATTCTATTGACATAATTACTAGTCTACTTGGCACACCAGATCCGCCATAACATGTTCTAATCATCGACATTTCGAAGAAAGACAAAGAAAGCAAACCACAATTCTATTGACATAATTTCCTACTTCACAGAGATAACATCAAATCCAACATTCCCAACTTATGTAGATCGTCTCTCACGCGATGTTGAATAAAAGCAGAATAAGTACAATTCTTTTTACTGCAGATCCAACTAAAATACCTGGCAAACAGATTATAAAATATCTCTGCTACAATACTACCACAATGACAGATCAAGAACCCCATCAGGCAGTTCATTGCTTTAATAAGTTATTACTACCTAAAACCCAACTAGTATTTGATTGCAACGACGATAAAGGAGACTTCCAAGTTCAATTTCATGAAACACCATGAATGAAAGCGAAACGAATGTTTGTACCTTCACCAGCAGAGTCTTGAGGCAGAATATCTTGGGGGCATCGACGTGTTCAAGTAGGCCTTCACCTCTAGGATGCCGGACCCGGCCGCCGCCGGCGCCACGTACACCGTCAGCGTCGTCGCGAACATGGTGAGCAGGAAATTTGACGCGAGGAACACCGTAAACGCCGATTCAAACCTGACGGAGTCAATTTGGAGTCAAGACCAAAAACGCCTGAATCGCGACCAACTCAACAGAAGGCCTCGAGTGTCCCTCTACTGCTGCTCCTTACCTGCGCTCTAGCATGAGGTTGGAGGTAACGACGAACTTGACACCGGCGACGTTCTCGACGCCAAGATTGGCGACGAAGGCGGCGGCGGTGAGCGTCCCGACGAGGAAGCAGAGAGCCCACTTGAGCGCGAAGTAGCGCAGGATGTGGGTCCGCCCCCGCGCCCTCCAGTCCTGCTTGAACACGTCGTTCTTGATCAACCTGCACGGGACCGATGGAGTCAGTCTAGACCAAATGAAGCCAAGCTAGCAAACAAATCGCGTGAAATTTTGGGGGAGATGGGCGTAGTGCGTACTCGTAGTCGACGCTCTCGATGGGGCAGACGTCGGTGCCGACGAGCGCGACCTAGGAGGTGACGTTGGACCGCAGGCGGCCGAAGGAGGAGAGGAACCGCCACCGGGCCCACCGCTGCTGCTCCTCCTCGCCGTCCTCGCCCGCCGCGTCCTGGAAGAAGAAGGACGAGCCAGATGAGATGAGCGGGGCCTCGATGTCAGCCTCCGGATCCGCCGCTCCGCCCCCACTCCCGCCCCTGCTCCCTCGGAGCCATCGCCTCTCCGGCTCCACCGATCTGCTCCACTGTTCCGCTCCCGGCCACCAGTCCACCACACACGACACGAGCAGGGGAGTGGTATGACTGGGACGCTGACCGATGGGACCAGAGGCCACGGGGTCCCACATGTTATTCAACAGTATCTCTGTGAAGTTGGCTCCATGTGGAAAAAGCTGGAAAAAAGTGGTGTCAGGTTATGCGAGGCGCATATTGCACAATATGCGCCTCCTATAATTCAAACTATAGGAGGCGCATATAGCAATATGCGCGACATGCGCCACCTACCACCGCCCGGGCCTGAGGAGTTACTTGAGGCGATATGAGCATATCGCCGCATATTATCAAATATAGGAGGCGCCATATGCGCCTCGCATATTCGTGCACCTACCAACACGCGGGCCCACACAGATTATGCGAGGCGCATTCTGTCCATATGCGCCTCGCCTATCTGATATATAGGAGGCGCATATGACTAGAATGCGCCTCACATAATATGGGGCTGCTAGATTCCGTCTGTACACGGATTATAGGAGGCGCATTCTTATCATATGCGCCTCGCCTATTTTTATACTAGAGGCGCATATCGCAAAGTGTGCCTCACCTATTTTATAGGAGGCGCATATTTCTAAATGTGCCTCGCATAAGCATGTCTCCTATAGCCTTTTCTCTAGTAGTGCCCCTTGATTTTACTCATAACAAAGCATCAATGCCCACTCTGTGATCATCCAGAAACTTTCAAATGCATAGTTTAAATGACAATTCAAAATTGAATCTTTATCATATGGGAAGATCCCACTTTTTCAAAAACCACTCAAACAAGCTCAACTTTCAAAACCCAAGCATCTCCAGACTCACCAGCACCAACCTAGCACACACACCAAAAATCTTTTCAAAATTCAAAACTTGAATTCAAGCGGCCATTTCATCAAACACATTGCAGACACAAATCAAACAAAATTAAAACACTATAGTATGCAGTGTTTTGAGCCTAACTGGTTCCCTATCTAGCTCGCAACCATCTCATTAGATCATCTAGCAAGACTAACCAAGCACTAGCACCACTGTGAGCTTGCCAATATCATCAATGGTGAACAGCCGAGTGCATCCTTGCCACCCCAGTGTCGACAGCAAGCTAGGAAGAGAAACAAGCCTAGCCAGCATGTCTGGGAGGTAGCCCACCGTCCACCGCCACTCTCTGTCCCAGCCGCGAGCGTTGCCAAACCCTGGACCACACACACGGACCGCACCCAGCTCGCCAGACACCATGCCGAGCATGCGCCAGAGCGTCACCCTCGACCGAAGCCCACAGACCGCGCGCCGCCCTCGCCGCGTGCATACACGATCGCCACCGACCCAGGAGACCGCCAGACAACCCCGTTCGCCGCCCCATGCCGCACAGCCACCGCTCGCCGTCGAAGACGCCGCCTCAGCCGTGCAGAGCGTTGCTTGTTCCAGACCAACCCACACCGCCCCACGTCTCGCCACCATATCATTTAGCATCGCCAGGGAACACCGCACCGTCCCCTACCTTCTCCCATGCCAATAGCCGTCTGTACCATCGCCCCCGACGAGCTCACCGTGCGCCCCGTTGGTCCCCTCGCTCGACTATAAATAGAGGCCACCCCCAGCCGAACTAAGCACACCATTCTACTCCCCTCTCATCACTGATCGTGCCACACCGTTCCTGGAGCAAGGCGAGCAACACTTCGCCGGAATTTCACCGGAGCCCGCCGCCTCTGGAGAAGAAGGGAGCCAGTGATTGGAGCCGCCCCAGGAGGAGCCACCTGTACCAGGAGATTCGCCGTTGTCGACTTCGTCGTTCGCCCGCCTTGCCGACCCTCGCCTGCACCCCGGTGAGCCCCTAGCAACCCCCACTGGCCGCGCTAGGTTTCTGTCTCGCCGGCGTTACCCAACGTCGACGATGACTCCCAGCCGTTGGATTAGAACCAGATCGAACATCCCACGTTGCCCAGAACGCCGCACTTCGTCTCACCGGCAGTGGGGACAACCACTTAAACAGCCCGCGGAAGCGCTACGCTTAGCAGGTCGGCCCGTTAACTTTTCCCGCGCAGCCCAGTTATTTCAATTAAACCTTTTCTATTTTATTTCAAACAAACTTCTGTACCCAGTTTCAAAAATCAACCCCGATCGATTCCATGAACCAAATTGAATGAAACCAATTTTGTTGGAAAGGTCTGGGAATGCTGAATCCAAGCCCGTTGGATTCAAGTCATTTGGATCTATAGATCACCCATGGTAAAAATAACAAGGCAGAAGCTTTTCTATATTCAAACATTTTTCAATTTTAAACCATAATAGCTTTTGAGTTGATTCCAACTCTCAAAAATCGCATTTAACCATACCTTTCATAATATATAAAAACAACAGGGTTACTTGCAGAAATAATGTTCAAGTAATAAAATAATGCCCCATAGGAATTTCTAGTCACTTTATTTAATTAAAATAAAAGAGTAAAACCTTATTAAATTGTGACACCACTTTAAATCACATGACCATGGACTAAAATATGTGGTGATGAGATGTTTCAACATGATCCCATGTTTGGTTTGGAGAATATTAAATCTTAAGTAGTTTTTCAATGAGTAAAAATTACTTTCTAAAATAAAAGGAATTAAACCAAGCTTTAATCTTGTAAGGTTAGTGATGATGCTAGATCATCTATAGGACCCTTTTGTGTGATGATTGCAAGTAGTCAAGTATTGCTTGGTGATTGTGTACATCGTATTTATTTATAGATGCTAGTACCGACCAAGGATACAAGGAGGAAGGAGGATTCTACGAAGAAGAAGCCGAGGAGAAGTTCAACCACTGTTCTGCACAAGGCAAGCCTAATACTACTAGTTGAATGTGCAAGCTAACACTTGCAAAATACTCTACTTTAGCAAGCTTTACTAATCAAGTTGACCAATGCAAGCTATTAACCTTGCAAGTTAACACTTGCAATTGAGCAAGCTTATACTGATATTGTGCAAGCCAATATTTGCTTGTTACCATATCAACTATATGCCTTAAAGCATATATGATCATAACCACTTGATAAACCAATCCTAGTTTTACTTGCAAGCCTCTTACTTTGTTTCTTTATCAAAACTCTTACCTAGATGTTACCTAAGTAAATGGTAGATACTAGAAGAATATGTGAAGGTTGCATAAAGAGCATAAAGTTTGGCCTAAGCTAGATAGTCTTGATGTCATCTTAAGGCATGAGATTGAACTTAGTTAGAACTCCACTAGTTTACCACCCCTCATTAATTGCTTACCACCACTTGTAGATGCTAGTGCTAAGCATAAAACTTGATCAACTTTAGATAGAAATACTTGGTGGAAAAATGGTTATGAAAACCTTGGAATGATGGATCATTCTATTGAAATGTTTTGGACATGTGTCTCCGAACACCTGATGATTTTGGTGATGAAAATGTTGAGGCATGAGCCTTAGCCCTTTATAAAACTGATGGTTCTCTGGATGCGATACCATTCCAATTTTATCGTACAACCACAATACCAGAAGATTGGGTAGGGCTTGACTGGAAACTTATATACCTTAGTATTAGTTCCCTCACGGCCAAGGTCTGAGCTGAGGCTACCTTGTGAAGATTGTCCACCTGTGCAGTACCCAAGATGACAGTTGGTCATGGTTGGGAGGCCAAACTCACAGGAGAGGAGCTTATACTAGGGCGTGTAATCGAAAGGTTAGGATTGATTATCCGCATACTGAGTATGGTGAATTCAGGATTTGTTCCTGACGGATGTATCGAATGTTGTGGTGAAAGTGTACAATCTCTGCAGAGTGTCAAACTATTCGAATAGCCACGTCCGCGGTTATGGACAGTTGGAGTGGCCATACTGTTCCCCCGTCAGACTTTTGAAAATGACTTGTGAAATGAATCGAGACTTGACTTGACCACAACAGGGTTGTGATATGAACTACAAGTTCCCACTTAGGAGTTATAAAATTGTGACTAGCATTCATTGCTTTAAACTTAGTAGAGATAAATCTGGCTTTTGCAAAATAACCCTAGAGCCTAGTGTCCTATTATCAAAAACCCCTTTCACTTGGTAGTATTAGTTTGCGAGTACTTAAAGAGTACTCATGGCTTTGTCCCTGGCTATTCCCATGGCCAGACTATGAAGAGGAGTATCTGGAGGATGGACCCCAGGAAGGTTACGACAACTAGGATCATCTCCAATCGTCAGCATTGCCTGTGACCTCGAAGATGGAGCTTCGCCTACGCTACCGTTATTATTACATATTACGCTGCTTGATGTTGTATTAAGAACTGGATCATGAGATCCCTATTTGTGTAAGAACTTATGTACGGTTTGTAATGGATGATGTACTATGGTATCCAATTCTGTTATGTCTCGCAAAAATGGTAATCCTGGGATTGCGATGTATGGCATAACAGGCATCTGGGATTAAAAATCCGGGTGTTGACAAGTTGGTATCAGAGCTATCCTAACCATAGGAGACCCTAGTTAGACCTGACGTTTGAATCAAAAACTTAGTTTCAAAACCAAAGAAAGCAAATATTTACAAAAACTTATTCTCATTCATATCCCTTTGATTCTTTCATGAAAATTCATGTTCCTTAAAAAATCTTGCAAAATACATAAATTTTTGACACACTTAATCACTCTACTAACTTACTCATCCTATATTCTTATAGATGGACGTGAAGTACAACAAGTTTTATCAGTTGGGGAATGGAGGAGACCTGATCTTTGAGAGGGATTTGGACCAGCTTTCGGAACTTCTGGAGCATCCCCTCCCCGAGTTCTTTGGAGCTCAGCTCAATGATCAAGGAGGAGAAGATCTGTAGTGGCTAATTGTTGCAAGTCTCCGAGGAAAGATTGAACCTCCCACTGCTGAGGGAATTCAGTTTACCTTGAGAGAAAACAACTGGCTTGATGGACTTGCCAGGGCCATGCAGGAATCTCTTTCCCGTCTGTGTGGGCAGAGCATCAATCAGATCAAGGGTACTCGCTTTGAGTTTTGCCCAAGGTGTGATGCAAATGGACAACCACTGGAAGCCCCGTACCACCCTGAGCTGAAGACTCAATCGGACCACCTTAGCTTCATGATGTACGATCATCAGCAGGAGTTGGACAACTGCCGTGACTACTCCAACCACAAGTCTGCCATCATCAAGACGAAGGACCAAACCATCGCCATGCTAGCAAAGGATCGCAAGTCTCGCCGCCCTCAGCTTGACAAGAAGGAGAGCATTATTGCCCGTCTTCGCCACCGCATCTCATCTTTGGAGGAGACCATCCACGAGAGAGACATGCAGTTGGAGGAAAAGGAAAATGCTGGAGAGGATCTTCGTGGAGACCCCTACTCCTATCTCAGCGATGACGATGATTTTCTAGAGGATCAGGCTATGGACTTCTTCACCGATGAAGATGATTTCGCCTTCATCGATGATGATGAGGACGATGAAGCCACAGATTCCAAGGAGTAGTAGCACTGAAGCACTAGCGTAGTGAGTAGTATTCGGTCCCACTGTATCGTATTTTCGGGAACGGTTCTTAAAACCATATGTTTGTCCTTGTTGTGGTGTGTGTTGTACTGTGTGCTATGAATGAATGAAAGAAAAGCAAGTTGCTAGAAAAATCTGAGTCAAACTTTAAAAACTTTTCAAAGGCCCAAAACCTTAGAAATTTCCCTCTTTTCTCACGATCTATCTCAATCTTCAGATGCCACGTGGAGGAAGTGGTTCATCCCCGGACCCGATGTTGCAGATTCTGCAAATGTTGACTTGTGACCGCGAAGCTGAAAGAGCGGAACGTCAAGCCAACCTAGCCACACTGCAGCAGATAGCCCAACTTGCCCACAACAACCAAGGCCACGGAAATCAGGACAACCACGGATCAAAGCTCAAGAACTTCCAGAATACCAACCCACCTGTTTTCACTAAGTCAGAAGAACCCCTAGACGCCGATGATTGGCTGCAAACCATGGAAAATAACCTAGAAGTAGCCGGAGTGGAAGCCAACGAGAAAGTTCTGTTCGCCACCCACTATCTAGCCGGAGATGCCAGGGCATGGTGGAACAGTGTTCGCGCAATGACCGGAGGCCAAATGATGACCTGGGAGGAATTCAAGGTCAAGTTTAGCAGAACCCATGTGCCACCAGGTTTGATCAAGAGAATGAGAGACGAGTTCAGAGAGCTGAAGCAAGGAAGGATGATTGTAGTGGAATACCATGACAAATTCTTGTCATTATCTAGGTATGCCCTGGATGAGATCGACACCGAAGCCAAGAAGAAAGAAAGATTCCTGAATGGTCTGCATGATGAGATGCAGACTGTGTTAGTCAATATCCCCTTTGCGGATATTGAAGCCCTTGTCGACTCTGCTATCCAGATGGAAGGAAAGATCAACCAAGCCAATGAGAACTGCAAGCGTCACATGATGCATCAACCAGGAACCCATCAGACCCCAAAGTATCGCCCCAACCCATCTCCAGGATTTGCCCCAAGAACCAACAGACCCCCGATGAACCGTCCAAGCTATCCCAACCGTGGAAACCCTAGTCCCGGAGGAAATCACAACAACCCCGACAACGCTAGCAATTTCAATCGTGCCCCACCTAAGTTCAACAACAACAATGCTACCGCCAACACCAACACTGCCCCGAGGACTGGAAGCAATGCTATGCCTGTCGCAGCCAGGGACAAGTCGCAAGTGACTTGTTATGACTGTTGAAATAAAGGCCACTATTCCAACGAGTGCCCAAACAAGAAGAATGCTACCGCCCCCAATGCCAATGCCCCAGCTCAGCAGCAGCATCGTGTTCAGCCAGGAAGAAGATTTGCCCCAGGGAATTCACTCAACCGCAACGGCCGTCTTTTTCTCATGCATGCTGAAGAAGCTCAGGAAGCATCAAACGTCGTGCTGGGTATGTTTTCGGTTAATTCAGTACTTGCAAGAGTGTTGTTTGATTCTGGTGCATCGCATTCATTTGTCACCGAAGAATTTGCATGCACTAGTAAAATTCAACCAACCAAACTGAAGCATGTCATGATTGTTCAAATTCCCAGATCAACCACCAAGGCTAGGCAAATTTGCAAAGCCGTCCCTATCCGAATCCATGGCATAGATTTTTATGCAAATTTGATAGTACTCGGAACTAAAGGTTTGGAAGTAGTACTAGGAATGGATTGGATGTCCAAACATAAAGGATTGATTGACTGTGCCAAGAAAGCCATAACCATGACCAGTACAGCCGGAATATCAGTTGAGCATATATCTGAAACCTTACCTCGCCAATTCAAATGCAAAAAGAGTATAGCCCAACCTACCATTTACCAAGTCCGGATAGTCTGTGAATACCCCGATGTATTTCCAGATGTTTTGCCCGGTATGCCCCTAGATCGGGATATCGAGTTTATCATCGAACTAATTCCTGGAACCGGACCCATAGCCCAGAGAACCTATAGTATTAACCCGTCAGAGCTCGCAGAACTGAAGAAGCAACTAGATTCCATGCTGGAAATTGGATTGATTCAACACAGTGCGTCACCTTGGAGATCACCTGTCTTGTTTGTGGACAAGAAGGATGGAGGTAACCGTTTGTGTACGGATTATCGGAAATTGAATGATGTCACCATCAAGAACAAGTACCCCTTGCCCAAGATATAAGATTTGTTTGATCAGTTGACCGGTGCCAAGGTGTTTTCTAAGATTAATCTTAGAACTGGCTATCATCAACTCAAAATTCGTGCAGAGGATATTCCAAAGACTGCCTTTACCACCAGATATGGATTGTACGAGTATACCGTTATGTATTTTGGATTAACCAATGCCCCCGCTTATTTCATGAATCTCATGAATAAGATTTTTATGGACTTCCTGGATAAGTTTGTCATTGTTTTCATTGATGACATTCTGATTTATTCCAAATCAGAAGAAGAACATGAGCTACACCTAAGGACCATTCTTGGAACCCTTAGAGAGCATCAGTTGTATGCAAAGTTTAGCAAATGTGAATTCTGGTTACAGGAGGTAGGATTCCTCGGTCACATTGTATCAGCCGGAGGAATTGCTGTTGACCCTACAAAAGTGAAAGATGTAGAAGATTGGCAAGCCCCAACCACTCAAACCCAAGTTCGTGCATTTCTCGGATTGGCGGGATATTACCGCAAATTCGTAGAAGGATTCTCTAGTATCGCCAGACCCATGACCCAATTGCTGAAGAAGGACAAGAAGTTTGAATGGACCAAAAAATGTGAAGCGAGGTTTCAAGAACTCAGGAAGAGATTGATTTCAGCCCCAATCTTGATCATGTCGGATATCACAAAGCCCTTCGATGTGTATTGTGACGCATCCAAGATTGGTCTCGAATGTGTTCTAATGAAAGAAGGCAAAGTTATATCTTATCTATCTCGACAACTAAAGCAACATGAGCAAAACTACCCAACCCATGACCTCAAACTCGCAGCCGTAGTTCTAGCCCTGAAAACATGGAGACATTACCTGATGGGAAATCGTTGTGAGATTTATTCGGATCACAAGAGCCTGAAGTATATATTCACTCAGAAGGAGCTGAATATGAGACAGAGAAGATGGATTGAGCTAATCAAGGATTACGATCTGGACATTCACTATCACCCTGGTAAAGCCAATGTGGTAGCCGATGCCCTTAGCAGATTGCTGTGCCGCTTGAACTCCATGATTTTGAAGGAGCAACCAAGTCTGCACAAAGAGATGGAACATTTTCGGATGGAATTAGTAAGTGAAGGATTTTTGGCTAGCATAGAACTCCAGCCCACTTTGATCAGTCAGATTAAAGAGGCGCAGAAGGGAAATGCTAGTATTGACGGAATCAAGCGTCGTATCGGTACAGGCAAAGTACCCGGATTCACCGAAGACGAAAAGGGAGTTTTGCGGTACAAAGGACTCCTTTGTGTACCAGCAGATTCTGAGTTGAAAGAAGTTATCTTGAAGGAGGCTCATGCCTGGAGGAACTAAGATGTATCAAGATTTAAAAGAGCAATTTTAGTGGCATAAGATGAAGAGAGAAATCGGAAGCTATATCGCCAAGTGTGATATATGTCAGCGAGTCAAGGCAGGATATCAAAGACCCGCTGGATTGTTGCAACCCTTGAAGATTCCAGAATGGAAATGGGATTCTGTTGGAATGGACTTTATCACTGGACTGCCTACTTCTAGTAGGGTAAATGACTCTATCTGGGTCATAGTGGACCGATTGTCCAAAGTCGCCCATTTCTGACCCGTCAAGACCACCTATCAGAGTTCGAAACTAGCAGAGTTGTACATCGCTAGAATCGTTAGTTTGCATGGAGTCCCCAAGAACATCGTATCGGATCGAGGAACTTAGTTTACCTCGAGATTCTAGAAGAAAGTCCAAGAAGGTTTAGGAACCCGTCTAGATTTTAGTACCGCTTATCACCCTCAAACCGATGGACAAACGGAGCGAGTAAATCAAATACTCAAAGATATGCTGAGAGCATGTGTGTTAGAATATGGATCCAAGTGGGAAGACTGTCTGCCGTTTGCAGAATTTTCCTACAACAACAGTTATCAAGCCAGTTTGCAAATGGCCCCATTTGAATTCATGTACGGAAGGAAGTGTTGCACCCCTTTGAACTGGTCGGAAGTAGGAGAGAGTCAGATTTTCGGACCCGACATCCTACGTGAAGAAGAAGAGAAGGTTCACAAGATTCGTGAGCACCTCAAGACCGACCAATCCAGACAAAAGAGTTACATCGACAAGAGACGTCGAGACATCGCCTTCAACATAGGAGATTTTGTTTACCTGAAAGTGTCGCCATTGAAGGGAATGCAGCGTTTCCAACTCAAAGGAAAGTTAGCCCCCAAATATATCGGACCTTTCAAGATTCTGAACCGTCGAGGAGAAGTATCGTATCAATTGGAACTACCCGAAGAGATGTCAGCCGTGCACAATGTGTTCCATATCTCATTACTTCGCAAGTGTCTCGAAGTCCCCGAGAAGACCGAAGTGTTCAAGAATATCGATCAACGGACCATAGAGATCAATGATGACCTGACCTATTCCGAAGTACCCATCGGTATTTTGGAAGAAGCTTTTCAAACTACCCGAACCCGAAGCATCAAGTTTCTCAAGATTCAGTGGAGCAACCACATAGAAGAGGAAGCTACCTGGGAGCGCGAAGATCACATCAGGACGAAGTTTCCCGATCTCTTCAAATCCTAGGTAATCTTTTCTTCCTTTTTCAAATCTCGGGACGAGATTTTGTTTAAGGGGGGAAGGTGTGTAACATCCCAAAAATACTAAACTTAAATCATCAAACTCTAATCATCAAAATTAGGGTTAACAAAAACTTTTCTAAGTAAAATTATGAAAGCATGCATATGTGTATGCATTTAATTTGAAATTCGTTTGTACCACCTTGTTTGTGTGTTTCTTTGATTGTAAAATGTTTATTAGGTGAAATAAACATCATCTAAACATTTCCCAAACTTTTCCCAAAGACAAAAAATCAAAACAAAGCTAAATGAGTGAATGGTCATTTTGACCAATTTAACTCCCATGCCTACTTTGGCTGTCTCAAACATTCAGAACCTAACAGAAAAATTTATGGATCTTTGCACCCCTTGATTGTACTCATAACAAAGCATCAAGGCCCACTCTGTGATCATCCAGAAACTTTCAAATGCATAGTTTAAATGACAATTCAAAATTGAATCTTTATCATATGGGAAGTCCCACTTTTTCAAAAACCACTCAAACAAGCTCAACTTTCAAAACCCAAGCATCTGCAGACTCACCAGCACCAACCTAGCACACACACCAAAAATCTTTTCAAAATTCAAAACTTGAATTCATGCGGCCATTTCATCAAACACATTGCAGACACAAATCAAACAAAATCAAAACACTATAGTGTGCAGTGTTTTGAGCCTAACTGGTTCCCTATCTAGATCACAACCATCTCAGTAGATCATCTAGCAAGATTACCCAAGCACTAGCACCATTGTGAGCTTGCCAATATCATCAATGGTGAACAGCCGAGTGCATCCTTGCCACCCCAGTGTCAACAGCAAGCTAGGAAGAGAAACAAGCCTAGCCAGCATGTCTGGGAGGCAGACAACCGTCCACCGCCACTCTCTGTCCTAGCCGCGAGTGTTACCAAACCCTGGACCACATGCACGGACCGCGCCTAGCTCGCCAGCAACCATGTCGAGCATGCGCCAGAGCGTCACCCTCGACCGAAGCCCACAGACCGCGCATCGCCCTCGCCGCGTGCATACACGATCGCCACCGACCCAGGAGACCGCCAGACATCCCCGTTCACTGCCCCATGCCGCACAGCCACCGCTCTCCGTCGAAGACGGAGCCTCTACCGCGCAGAGCGTCGCATGTTCCAGACCAACCCACACCGCCCCACGTCTCGCCACCGTATCGTTGAGCATCGCCAGGGAACACCGCACCGTCCCCTACCTTCGCCCATGCCAATAGCCGTCTGTACCATCGCCCCCGACGAGCTCACCGTGCGCCCCGTCGGTCCCCTCGCTCGACTATAAATAGAGGCCACCCCTAGCCGAACTAAGCACACCATTCTACTACCCTCTCATCACTAATCGTGCCACACCGTTCCCGGAGCAAGGCGAGCAACACTTCGCCGGAATTTCACCGGAGCCCGCCGCCTCTGGAGAAGAAGGGAGCCAGCGATTAGAGTCATCCCAGGAGGAGCCACCGGTACCAGGAGATTCGCCGTCGTCGACTTCGTTGTTCGCCCGCCTCGCCGACCCTCGCCTGCACCCCAGTGAGCCCCCAGCAACCCCCACTGGCCGCGCTAGGTTTCTGTCTCGCCGGCGTTACCCAACGTCGACGATGACTCCCAGCCGTTGGATTAGAACCAGATCGAACGTCCCACGTTGCCCCGTACCGCTTCGCACCCTCCTGTCTCACAGACGAGTGGGGACAGCCACTTAAACAGCCCGCGGAAGCGCTACGCTTAGCAGGCCAGCCCGTTAACTTTTCTCGCGCAGCCCAGTTATTTGAATTAAACCTTTTCTATTTTATTTCAAACACACTTCTGTACCCAGTTTCAAAAATCAACCCAGATCGATTCCCTGAACCAAATTGAATGAAACCAATTTTGTTGGAAAGGTATGGGAATGCTGAATCCAAGCCCGTTGGATTCAAGTCATTTGGATCTATAGATCACCCATGGTAAAAATAACATGGCAGAAGCTTTTCTATATTCAAACATTTTTCAAATTTAAACCATAATAGATTTTTAGTTGATTCCAACTCTCAAAAATCACATTTAACCATACCTTTCAGAATATATAAAAATATATAGGGTTACTTGCAGAAATAATGTTCAAGTAATAAAAGAATGCCCCATAGGCATTTCTAGTCACTTTATTTAATTAAAATAAAAGAGTAAAACCTTATTAAATTGTGACACCACTTTAAATCACATGCCCATGGACTAAAATATGTGGTGATGACATGTGTCAACATGATCCCATGTTTAGTTTGGAGAATATTAAATCTTAAGTAGTTTTTCAATGAGTAGAAATTACTTTTCTAAAAATAAAAGGAATTAAACCAAGCTTTAATCTTGTAAGGTTAGTGATGATGCTAGATCATCTATAGGACCCTTTTGTGTGATGATTGCAAGTAGTTAAGTATTGTTTGGTGATTGTGTACATCGTATTTATTTATAGACGCTAGTACCGACCAAGGATACAAGGAGGAAGGAGGATTCTACGAAGAAGAATCCGAGGAGAAGTTCAACCACTGTTTTGCACAAGGCAAGCCTAATACTACTAGTTGAATGTGCAAGCTAACACTTGCAAAATACTCTACTTTAGCAAGCTTTACTAATCAAGTTGACCAATGCAAGCTATTAACCTTTCAAGTTAACACTTGCAATTGAGCAAGCTTATACTGATATTGTGCAAGCCAATATTTGCTTGTTACCATATCAACTATATGCCTTAAAGCATATATGATCATAACCACTTGATAAACCAATCCTAGTTTTACTTGCAAGCCTCTTACTTTGTTTCTTTATCAAAACTCTTACCTAGATGTTACCTAAGTAAATGGTAGATACTATAAGAATATGTGAAGGTTGCATAAAGAGCATAAAATTTGGCCTAATCTAGATAGTATTGATGTCATCTTAAGGCAATTGAACTTAGTTAGAACTCCACTAGTTTACCACCCCTCATTAATTGCTTACCCCCACTTGTAGATGCTAGTGCCAAGCATAAAACTTGATCAACTTTAGATGGGAATACTTGGTGGAAAAATGGTTATGAAAACCTTGGAATGATGGATCATTCTATTGAAATGTTTTGGACATGTGTCTCCGAACACCTGATGATTTTGGTGATGAAAATGTTGAGGCATGAGCCTTAGCCCTTTATAAAACAGATGGTTGTCTGGATGCGATACCATTCCAATTTTATCGTACAACCACAATACCCGAAGATTGGGTAGGGCTTGACTGGAAACTTATATACCTTAGTATTAGTTCCCTCATGGCCAAGGTCTGAGCTGAGGCTACCTTGTGAAGATTGTCCACCTGTGCAGTACCCAAGATGACAGTTGGTCATGGTTGGGAGGCCAAACTCACAGGAGAGGTGCTTATACTAGGGCGTGTAATTGAAAGGTTAGGATTGATTATCCGCATACTGAGTATGGTGAATTCAGGATTTGTTCCTGACGGATGTATCGAATGTTGTGGTGAAAGTGTACAACTCTGCAGAGTGTCAAACTATTCGAATAGCCGCGTCCGCGGTTATGGACAGTTGGAGTGGCCATACTGTTCCCCCGTCAAACTTTTCAAAATGACTTGTGAAATGAATCGAGACTTGACTTGACCACAACAGGGTTGTGATATGAACTACAAGTTCCCACTTAGGAGTTATAAAATTGTGACTAGCATTCATTGCTTCTAAACTTAGTAGAGATAAATCTGGCTTTTACAAAATAACCCTAGAGCCTAGTGTCCTATTATCAAGAACCCCTTTCACTTGTTAGTATTAATTTGCGAGTACTTAAAGAGTACTCATGGCTTTGTCCCTGGCTATTCCCATGGCCAGACTATGAAGAGGAGTACCTGGAGGGTGGACCCCAGGAAGGTTACGACAACTAGGATCATCTCCCATCGTCAGCATTGCCTGTTACCCCGAAGATGGAGCTTCGCCTACACTACAGTTATTATTATGTATTCTGCTGCTTGATGTTGTATTAAGAACTGGATCATGAGATCCCTATTTGTGTAAGAACTTATGTACGGTTTGTAATGGATGATGTACTATGGTATCCAATTCTGTTATGTCTCGCAAAAATGGTAATCCTGGGATTGCGATGTATGGCATAACAGGCATCTGGGATTAAAATCCCGGGTGTTGACACTTGGTCGCTTGCAGTCTAGGGGCTTGACATGGTTGGGCCGTTGCAGAAAACACCTTGTGGGTTTACGCATCTGCTTGGAGCAGTTGATAAATTCACTAAATGGATAGAAGCTAAATCCATTAGAAACCTCGATGGGGCAACAACCCTTAAGTTTGTCCAGGATATAGTGGTGAGATTTGGTCTCCCACATAGCATTATCACCGACAACAGTAGCAACTTGTCACTCGGAGAAGTAGAGGCTTACTGTCATGAGAAAGGCATATGCCTTGACCTAGCATCTATGGCACACCCACAATCTAATGGTCAAGTTGAAGGGGACAATGGATAGATTTTGCAGGGAATAAAGCCATGTCTAGAAGAACCGCTACATAGAGCAGCTGGAGCCTGGGCGGAAGAATTGCTATCTGTTTTGTGGTGTTTAAGAACTACTCCCAACAGATCCACTGGCTACACCCCCTTCTTCATGGTATATGGAGAAGAAGTAGTCCTACCCTCTGACATCATATTCGATGCACCAAGAGTTGCCGCCTACGACAAGGATGATGCTGGACAATTCAGACGGTTATATGTGGACCTGCTCGAGGAGGAACACATTATGTCATACCAGAAGTCTGCCATCTACTAGCAGAAGCTACGCAGCTACCATAATCGCCGCGTTAGGCATTGCCCGTTTAAAGAGGGGATATAGTGCTCCGACTTAAGCATAAAAAGTCACACAAATTATCTCCTCCATGGGAAGGACCATTCATCATAAGAAAGGCGCTACTTAATGGTTCCTATTACCTATCAATAATCGTGAGTTGAAAGATAGGCCAAGCAAGGATCATAGGCGCAAGCTACATGACCCTATGATGACTACCCAGAGCTTGATCGGCCATGGAACATAGCATAGCTATGTCCCTTTTGTTATATACTATGTATCTTTATATGATCAATGAAATAAAGCATTTGGTTCACTCATATTCCTGAGTATTTACCTCCTTTAGTGTTCATTTTTGGATCATGTAAAACCATTTATGCACAAGATTTGCATATGCACTTTTGAAAATTCCACCTACGAGCATTAGCTTAAGTTTTCTGGTCTACACGTTTTGTGTTGTTTTTATGTGGATACTGGAGTAGTGAATTTTGGCACTCTAAGTCGGTGATTTTGTGCTTATGTTCTTGACGGTGCCATTAGGCATCTTCACCTAAGCGCATAGTTGTGCCTAAGGGTCTTCCGACTCATGAAAGGTCAAGTCTCTTCTCATATGGACACTTATCGGCGAAGTGGCTCGACTCATCTCAATTGTAGAATGTCCTTTTCTTCTCACTTGATCTGGTTGAACTTATCCTTCTTCGGAACTTCATGTTCTTGGTGAAGAGTGCAAGTTGAGAGAGCATATCATCAACTCCATAATCATCGCTTTCTCCCTCACTTGCAACATCTTGCACATGCTTGTCCTTTAATGCTAGAGAATGAGAAGATACAATAGCACGATTGATCTCCTTGATCGTTTGTCCTTCATCCGCCAGGTTATCCGTGGCAACAAGATATGATACTAGATCATCGGGAGAGAACTGGTTAGCTCTATCTAGGAGTTTCAAGTTCAAGGAAAGCTTATTGTCAGTGACCGTGATCATGGAGACAATCTTGTACTTGATGAGCTCATCATTCAAGTTGAACGCATCATCATAGTTCTCACAACCTAGACCACCAATCTTCACACAGAGGGAAACAAGTCTCTTGTACGCTTCCTTGATGGACT
Source organism: Avena insularis (assembly GCA_023614405.1). Classification (NCBI taxonomy): domain Eukaryota; kingdom Viridiplantae; phylum Streptophyta; class Magnoliopsida; order Poales; family Poaceae; genus Avena; species Avena insularis. The sequence continues at coordinate 276,475,822 of CM042697.1, forward strand.
CACCATCATGGTTCATGAACATGTTCATCTCCGACTTGGTAGCTTCATACTTGGACTTTTGGAAAAGAGACATTTCCTCTTGGAGAATGGCAATCCTATCCCAAAGATCCTTTGCGGTGGGGATGTCACTAACTTGATCATGGATAGTGTGGTGGATGGCACTCCTTATCTTGTGACAAGAAGTTGCATTTAGTTGAAAGTCATAGTACTCTCCTGGAGTGAGGTTGTTGGGATCTTGTGGATGGAAGCCTATGTACACAATCTCCTAAAGCTCCACACTGTAGCTGCGAAGATGAGATTCCATAGAAGCTTTCCAATGAGAGAAGTGAGTTCCATCATAATGAGGTGCGGGACCCGAACCATTAATATGAGGCATGATGTTCTTTTGCTTAGGATAGACGTAAGGAAATTGATTAGAGGGCATGGACGTTTTTGTCGACTCACCCTCTTGAGCGGACTCGACAACCTTCTCCTTTCCAGTGTCCATTGGCCTCGCATGAGGTACTGCCAATGGGTTACTAATGGCTATGAAATATATCCATCCACGTCTGCATTTAAACTAGATATTATTCATATATTTGATGAAATATCTCTCTAAACCCTGCTGAAAGGACTATTTTTCCCGTTCTATTTTGGTGATGATGACAATCCCACTTGTGATCTAACCGTGTACTTGAGTTTTAGGTTAATTGCTTTTGATGATTCTTATGAAGTGTGTGGATGCTCTCTTTGGGATCTCGTGAAGACGGTGGTCTTTCGTTTTTTTCTATTTCTATCATTTTATTGCTTTAGATTGCCGTACTATCAAGAGGGGGTCCACCTTGGAAGGCTGTGGGGAATCATCTGTTTTTGCACAAACCATATATGCACCGCCACAGCCATCCTAGTATTCTGTGAGAGAGCGAAGTTCTTATCCGCTGGAGCATTTTTTGTCTGATCGAAACTTCCGGCCAGGCGCCGGAAGTTCCGCTCAGGGCTTTCTGTGGGAGGATCTGGGACTAAGTTCTGGCCGGAAGTTCCGCTCAGGGATTTCTGTGGGAGGATCTGGGACTAAGTTCCGATCCAACTTCCGCTAGAAGTACCGGCCAGCTCCTAGAACCTTCTGTTTTGGTATGTTCTATTTGCCGGAACTTCCACCGGAAGTTCCGGTCAGGAATTTCTATTGCTTCTTCCACTGAGATCCTGAGCGGAACTTCCGCCTAGGTGCCAGAAATTCCGGACAGAAAAGGTGTGTGACCCAGTTGTTACGCCCCTTGTTCCGCTCCAACTTCCGCTCAGAATCAATATACTTTTGTTTGGAAGTGTTTTATTTGATAGAACTTGGGCCGGAACTTGCATCGGAAGTTTCACCGGAACTTCCGATGAGGTCGCGAAGGCTCCAACGGTTCAGTTTGGAGGAAGCCTATTTAAGGCGCCCTCCTTCTTCCTCCTACCTAACTCTTCAATTTTCTCTCTCCTCCATTAATACCCGAGCTTCACCTCACTAGATCTCTCTCCCTAGCCACTCACATCACTTGATCTTTTGAGAGGTGAGGGAGGTGACCTATATCTACACTTCCACCAAAGAAGATTTGATTCCCCCCACCTATCCTTTGTGGTTCTTGTTACTCTTGGGTTTCTTGGAACCCTAGACGGTGTAGGGCATCCTCGGAGCTAAGGGCTTGTGTTGTAAAGCTCCGTGGTTTCGTTGAGGGCCTCCAATTGAGTTGTGGAGCTTCCCCCTCAACCTTGTTGTAAAGGTTTTGATTGGCGCCTTCAAGGTCACCGGTTAGTGGATTGTGAGGCCTCCTTTGTGCGGGAGCTCACCGGAGAAGAAGGTGAGGCCTTTGTGGCGCTCGGGTGGCCTTGTGTGGCCCCGACACCTCTCCAACATAGACGTAGCTCCCTTGGGAGCGAACTACGCGAATTACATCTTCGTGTCCCTGCTCCGGTTACCTCGTTCCTTACCTTTACTTCTTGCTCTATACCGTTCTTGTGGTTGTTGTTAGTTCTCTAGCATATAGGTTGTTCACCTAGTTGCATATCTAGAGAACTTTCCTTCTTGTCAAGCCTAAAAGTGTGTAACAAATTAAAAAATGGCAGTTGCCTATTCACCCCCCTCTAGTCGATTCAAAGTCGATACTTTCACCTGCCACTAATGCCTAATGATCAAAAGGGTATGCAATCCTTTCTTGATATTTTTTCCTATGTAGATAATGACGTATGATAATGGGAATCACAACATAAATGCCAAAGATACGAGATTTCTAACACGTCAAAGAAACCAGGAGCCGTGAAGTGGAACTGGAAGACTTAACGACCAACTATACGGCAGGAAATTTCTTCCGGCTATATAGTTCCTACCGTATAGTTGCCATTGACACCATTAGGTAAAATAGAACGAATTTTGTGAAGGGACCCCTATATAAATAGGCTTTGGGCGACGAGAAACAATGCTTCTTTTTCGACCTCAACTCTCCCTGCCACCATAAGCCGCCACGCCAGACGAATAGATCTAGATCTAAATCTCCAAACCCTTCTCCACCACCATAGCCATCTTCCACCATTTGTAATAGTAGATCACTTATCCAATTGGCGATATTGTAAGACTATTTTCTATCAATATTATGATCTCTATTATAATGTTTATGATTGTTGATTTCATCTCTATGTGTGAGTAATTCTCCTTGGGCTAAGGGCTCCGTCCTAGGCATGTAGCTTTTTGTGCATGTTATTTATCATAGATGGGATCATGTATTAGTTTGTATGACATGATGATTATAATACCTATCTTGCCTCAATCTAAGAACTTGTCAGGTACCCAAGACCCAGAGGATTGATCCAGGCATAGGGAATGTGAGTAATGACTGATCTGCAGGTTGGGAACCCTAATGACAAAAGGGGTAGTACAGATGTATGTGAGGGGTTTACTTCGGATTAACGGTGACATCACTATGCATATCATTAGTTCTCTTTCTTCTTGTAAGGTTCCCAACCTTTAATAAGGTAGAGATCCCTATGTTTACAATGCTAGTCCCTGGATCAATAGCTAGCATCCACAGTTAAGATGTAATATCAAGAAACATAGGTCATAATACAACTTTATAACCAGGAATAAAATAGTTTATTACATCTTACATAGCTCATTTGGCTATCTCATTACAATGCAGCATAATTTAACAATAGCATGAGGTCCTTCATCTTCAAAGTGCCACAGGCAGACATGTTGGTTGTAGACTTGTAATCCTAATCATTTAACTTCACTAAAATCAATCAAACCTGCAATATAACAAGTTACATCCACAAGGGTCAATACATTTGAATTGTATTGGCAAGTGATACTATGGTAGTTTAGTGGAGTCTATCATCTATATCCATTTGGCTAAGTGGAGCTTAGGCTTGCTTTGCTCAAAATAGTTTTTCCTTATCATTTGAAAACACTAAGTTTTTGCTTGACAAAAATCTTTCCCAAGGCATCCCCCAATAGAAATTGGTGATCCTTTCAACCCTTGTTTAACCACAAGTTTTTAACTTAGAAATTTGGATGATGAGATTCTTGATAGCTTCCATGTCTTGATGCTCAAATTGTCCTTTGCCAGGGACATGGCTAAGTACTTAGATTTTACACTCTGCAGAGGTGGTGCACTTTCCCCACAAGACTTGGTTTCCAAAGACAAGATCTTTCAGAAGCCTTCCCTTAGACCAAAATGGATGCGCTCCAACCTATCAATCCCCTACCACCAACTGTCCATTTGGCTAAGTTATTGCAACCTATATGATCCAGGCAGAGCCCATAATGCCAAGTGGCTGCACTTGAAGCTTCTCAACATTTGACATCTCAAATCTCTTTGTTCCTGGGTGGCCATCCACAAGTGAGACACCAAGTTTTCCCCAGCATACTGGACTTGGTGATGCCCAAGTTTCCCCCAGCATACTGGACTTGCATGACCACTCAGCACAAACCATTCCTTCCATTCCACCCAGGTGATTCATTCACTTAGTTGTTTTATTAAACAAAAACACGAGTCCTCAGACTTAGAAATTTTTCCATGGCATGAATATATATTCCACCCTTGTTTTCTACTAGCTAAGCTAATATAAGCATGATAGTAGTAGGAATCTTAACTTGGGGAATTCTACTAAGGTTTCATCTACTAGGATTTCCCTTGGCATAGTTTATACTTAGTAAAAATTCCATGCAAGTCCTACTTAGGAATATCACTAATGCATAGTGAAAATAATAGGACAAAGTATGAAGCATCACTTGCCTTTTTGGTAGAGAGTATAAGTTCACTCCTTGATCTTTGCAATGTTCAATCACTTCAAATCAAGCAAACAATATTTCAATGTACCATTCAAGCAATTCATCACATAAAATGAGAGAAACAAAACAATGCATGCAAGCATGCTAAAGTTTGTTTTATTTGTAAAAGTGGTTTCTAATGGTTCATAAACATTTGAAAACACCTAATGGTCATTTTTATAAAGTGGCAAAATCATTTGTATAAGATTTTACTTCCTAAACCATTTTTAAACCATGTCATTATTTTATGTGGTGAAGAAATGCTTTTATTAAGGCAACTTTCTATAGGGTTCACAAAATATGTTCTCAAACCACAAAACCTTGTGTTTAGGGTCAGAGAGTTTAAATCAAAACATTTCCCAAAGGTTTTCCTCCAAAATCATTTTTAACAATTAAACCATATTTTTATTTGACTAGAAATGGTTTAAATCAAGGATTTATTCTTTTGCTTCACCAAATACATTTTTGAAACCACAATTTGTTTCCTATGGTCAGTAGGTTCAAAACACACCATTTGCCAAAGATTTTATCCTCAAAATCATTTTGGAATAAATTTTATATCCTAAACATGCATACACAAGTTTCTATAAAAACAAACAATTTAACAGAAGCTTTTTACTAAACAAAGTGTATGGTTGGCTAGGGCTTGTCTTGCTGAATCCATTTATATAAAATTTGCAAAATTTGGACGTGTAGATTAAAAGTTATAGATTTTACAAAATGGAACATCTAATAGAAAGTTTCTGGTTTTTAAAACAGACAGAGGCCACGTGTCGTAATTTTATTCGTCTGTACCGCTTCGGCCGGATCAAGCGATGGCAGCCGTTGGATTTAAGTGTGATCATACGGCTCAGAACTAGCGTACCCTTTCAGTTAAGTGAATCTATCGTACTCGTTGGATCCAGATCGAGCAGCCATCGTCGGTGACTGTGAGGTGGGCGGCGCTAGCGGCGGCAGGTGGCGGCGGCATGTATGGCTACGGTGTCGCGGCGGTTGCAGGAAGCGAACGAGAGAGAGAAGTGTGGCTCACCAGGTTCGCCGTGGCGTGGGGAAGCTCAACGTGCCTTCTGCTTGTCGAGGGGCGCGTTGGTGTTGTGGGATTGTCACGGAGCTGCTGTGCCTCGGGTTAAATGCTTCGTCGACAGGGACGCGGCTACAAGGCATGCCAAAGCAAAATAAGAGGTGCGTTAGACGCGCACGGTACCAGGGAACATGTGAGCATCAATGAATAGCACCGGGGAGGTCCGAGCTTACCAGGAAATCTCGCCGGGGGAAATGGCAGGAGGTGGCGCTACTGTTCGTCGTTGTTGCCGATGTTCTGGGGCGCGCGGGGACGAGCTGGAGCTACGGGGAGATGCGCCAGGGTCTGGGGAGCAGGTGAGAGTGGTCTAGGGGTCAAGGGGCGGTGAGGGTCTGCCGGAATCGTCGACGGAGCATCGTCGGACAGAGGACGGTGCAGAGAGCAATTGGGTAGCCTGGGGGCGCGCTAGGGTGAGGCGACTGGGGGGAAATGGAGAGGGGGCGTGGCCGTTTAAGTGTGCATGATCACAGCGAGTAATGGCTGCAGCGTTAAGGCGAATTAAGCCCGCGGAATCATAGCCAGAAACGGCGACGAGGGTAGGAAGAAAGGGGTCGTCGCGGGTAGGAAGAAGGTGAGGTGGCAGTGGGGTCGTCTTGTCAGCGATAGAGGGAAAGGGGGAATGGGTCCAGGCTGTCAGTGAGGGCGTGGGTTAAGTCTGCGGTGCGAAAACGTTTCGCTCGTGAGAGGGAGAGGTGGGTTGGACTGGGCCTTGTTGGGCTGGGTCGGCTTGATTCTCTTTTTTTTGTACTGTTTGTTTTTCTTTTTCCTTTTCTTTTATTCTAGTTTGATTTTATTTACTCAATTCAAGCACCCATTTGAATTCAAACTTTTGTCAAATTTTGTGTAGGTTCAAATATTGATTAGTAGCACATTCTGATGTCAATTTTGGAATAAAATTTTATTCCTTTTTGGGTCTTTTTAATTATTCAAAAAGGCCCTAGTTTTAAATCAAATGAGATTTAATAAAACTTCTAAACACCATTTGATTTTCCAAATCCTTTCAGTAAGTTTTTATTTGATTATTTGGCTGTCAAATAATTCATCTTGAATTATTTGGAAAATTTAATATAATTTATTAATCATTTAAGATTGGGTATTTGTTTTAATTCCAATGGAATTTAATTTGGTTTTAATTCCCTAAATTTTATTTGGAAGACTTATTTTATTTAAGTTGTTTAAACAACTTTTATTTCACTTGGGTAAATTCCAAATATCATTTTCTCATGAATTAAATAGTTATTCTTATTAGAGATTTGTCTTTATTAAAAAAAAGGATAGAATGGTTAATGCCATTTTTTATTTGGAAAATTCTTTATCCTTTTATTTTATTTGGATTGGGATTATATTCATTCCATTTGCTTATGGATTAGTCCAAGATTTAGTTTGGTCTTTGAATATTCCTTATTTAATATTCCTTTCTTCATCTTATAAAATCCTAATCTTTTTATTTAGAGATCCAAACTTGGTGATTCCAATTTATAAAATCTTATTTAATATTTGTTTATCTTTTTAAAATGTCTTTAGGATTATTTTATCACCATTTGGTATGGATTTGTAGATAGGTTCTTTATTAGCTTTGGAAATTTAATTTCCTTATCTTATTATATTCATAAGATTTTATTCATGGTTCCAATTTAAGTGAAACCAGTTTATATGGTTTTATAATATTTCTATTTGTCATTCTTTATCATTTGTAAATGTTTTGTTGACAAGATTTTATATGGATCAAATCCATAGGCTTGGAGATACTTGGAAATGATTTTTATTCCATTAGGTTTTAGGGTTTGGATTTATTTTCCAAGTGTTTAAATTTCCAGATACATTCATTGAGGAGTGCATTTCTTCTGATTTGGATTTTTGTTGGATTCAAACTTTTACCAAAGTTTGTTCAAGATGGGATTTTAAGTTTCCATTTAGAAACAAAAGTTTCTTTTCACCCTAAAAATCAACAATAAATTATTTTATTTTATTTATTTTTCACATTACAAGATTTGGAAAATCTTGGGATGTGACACTTCTATGGATTAGACTATTAGGTTATTGCTATAAGTGATTGTGGAGGTGATAACAATTATGGATGCACTACCCACATATAGTTATCTTGCTCTAACGATTACATGCATACTTTATTATTATCTTTTATTCCCATCAGATGTTTTGTACAGCTACTAGTGAAACCGAAGACCCTAGCCCCTCTCTCTCCATCGTCAACAACAACAAAAAGATCGCAAACTCTTGGTCTGGCAAAAATACAAAAGTAATTCTAAAACTCTCGAAGGTCTGTTTAAGTAATCTCACTTTGCTTTCTACTTCCTGAGGATTCGATAAACCTATGTATACTAGGGAAAAAGAGCTATACTACATCCGTAATCCGGATCGAAGGTATCAACCCTTTTTCTGGCGCCGTTGCCGGGGAAGCAATAGCTACCCTGGTGTGGTTAGTAGGAACCTTGCTAGTTTTAATTCTTGTTTTTAAATTTTTTAGGTTCCTTTCACTCTTTATTTTAAAAACCAAAAAATTAGTTAGTCTTTTAATTCTTGTTTTTATCATCATTAGTATTTGTTTAAGAAAACCCAAAAATATAGGAAGTATGGCTAAAAACAAACTAGGGGAGTTTGCAACTCCCAACAATGATTATTTGCATACTCCTATTACTCAGCAAACAATTGCTACTGAAGATTATGAAATTAAGCCCCACTATTTAAGTTTGGTTCAACAGAATCAATTTGGAGGCTCTTTTGTTGAATATGCAGGTATGCATTTAAATACTTTCACTGAAATATGTGATATGATGTGCATTAAAGATGTTGACCCTAATGCGATCAAATTGCAATTATTTCCTTTCTCTCGTAGAGGAAGAGCAAAAGAATTGTTGCTATCTTTGCCTAGAAATACTATTGCATCATGGGTGGAATGTACTTCTTTATTTATGACTAAATTATTTCCACATGCAAAGACTATGCAACTAAGATCTAATATTACTGGTTTTAGACATGAAGAGCATGAGACACTAGCGCTTGCTTGGGAGAGAATGAAAGAATGCATGAGAAACTGTCCCAGCCATGGGATGGAAGATTGGTTAATTCTCCATTTATTTTATAATGCTCTTAACCATGTGTCTAAGTCTATGCTCGATACTGCAGCTGAAGGAACATTTATGGGTAAACAAATTACCGAAGCAAAGCAGCTTCTAGACAATATGCAAGACAACCATGCCCAATGGCATGTGAAAAGATCAAACACGAAGAAGGTGAACTCCGTCACACCTCAAGAAAATGAAGAACTCAATGCTAAGTTAGATGAGCTCATATTACCCGTCAAAGGTAAGGAAACCTAGGTAAGATCTACTCATGAACGAACTATTAAAGAAATAGACTTCATAGCTCATAATGATTATAACCCTGCCAGGAAAAAGAAAGCCAAGCAAGATGAGAAGGAGGCCATCACTTTGAAGGACAACTATTTTGGAGTGGGAGTTCCATTCATCTAGCCTAAGTAAGCAACATCAAGGTCAAGCTATTGACCATAAAAGAACACTGCATGGGAGGCAACCCATGTGAAATAGAGGTTTGAATAAAGTTTTTAAGCTTTAGTTTAAGTTTTATATAGAATAAAGAGTGCTAGAAAACTCCAGTGAGAAGGAGAGATTCCGTGGTACTAAAAATTCCTGTTTTATACATGCCAAAGTTAGTCGACAATTTAGTCTGTCATTTTTCTGTCACAACAAGGTGTTTTGCTAAGTTTTAGTCTAAAAAGTAATTCTTGAAGAAATAGAATTTTTTTTTATGTATACAGTACCTTTAACGACCAACTATACGGCGGGAATAAATATTCCAGACGTATAGTTTCGGTCGTATAGTTATTTGAGCCATTGACAATTTTTATTCTCTAGATACAGAAGGTTTAACGACCAACTATACGGTGGGAACAAAAGTTTCGGCCGTATAGATACAACTGTCAGGAAAGAAACCCTAGAAACCCTAATTTTTTTCCGTCAGACCAACTATATGGCGGGAACAATTGTTCTGGCCGTATAGTTGCGGCCGACCACTTAAACGCACGGGAAGGTAACCAAAACATCAATCCTTTTTCTCTCTTCTACCTCCAAACTCTCTCAAGACCATAAGGGATCTTCACCTCTACTCAATTTCGCTCGATTTCCTCACACACAAGTGATCTACGGTATGTTTCTCCTCCGATCCTCCAATTACTTTTCGCAAATTCATCTCTGATCTATTGTCATTATCAATCTAGGGTGAGACTTATTTTGAACTAGTTGCCACGATTCTCTTGCCTAGATTATTATGTTGAGGAGATTCTTTAGTGTGCTATGATGAGAAATATGCTATGATTATTACTGTTGAATCAAAAAGTTTTATATTTATCTTTCTTATTTATTTTTAGAAGATGAACACGAGGAGGCAAATGCGTGCTCTTGCCTCCGCTAATTCTTTTTGGGCTGCAGCTCAGGAACACATGGGGATACAATTCAAGAACAAGTCCCACCGTGATCGTTTCGATAGGATCAAAAACCGAGAAGTCAAGGCAACAAGTGGGCTTGCCCCGTCATATTGAACCAACTCGGTATTTCTGATAACTTTTAAATTACTCTGCAATAGAGTTGGCCTAGAATTTTTTTTGTATTTTATGATGCACCTACCTATCGCTGATTAACCATTGAATTTTTAAGTTCTTTGAAAAGCACCGTTAAAACATGGCATGGAGAGGATATGATTTATTTCTGACTTATGAACAAAAATTATTCTTATCACTTGATGAATGGTGTAATTGTTTTGGTTTACCCAACAATGATCCTAATGCTCTGCGCACATCTTTTACTAGCAAAGAGCCTTCCCCTGAACTCTGATATAATAGAATGAGCTTTACTTCTAGAGTCAGCAAAGGGAAAAATATTCAACATCCTGCTATTCGCTATTTGTTCTATGTTGTTGCTAACACCTCGCGGGCGCATAATGAGTTTACAAGACTCAATGAGGAGGACATATTAGTCTTTGCAAAAGCTGCTTTCAACTAGAACAACTTGCCACTCCACTTGGGCGCAATTCTTGTGCGCAACTTGGAGTACCAATCCTCACAAAGCCAAGGACCCCTATTGGTCTCTTCTCTATTGAGGAGGTACGCATGCTTTATGACTTGCAGGTTGAGCAACACCAACCCGAGGAGGAGATTCCGGATGAGGATGAGGACCAAGAGGAGGAGCAAGAAGTCCCTCATCAAGGAGAGCAGCCACCAAACCGGTTTGCTGCATATCAAGATTTCCAAGAACTTGGAGGGACTATGGAGGGGATGCATAATCTCGCCCTGAACCTCCGAGAAACAACAAGTAACTTATCAACTCAATTTGCGGACTAGAGTTACAACTTTTTCCCCCACCTCAATGATTTGAATGGCTTGCAAAATCCTAAGCTTCGGGATGTTCTCTATCTATCTTTATTTGGCGTTCATTTGCTTTATTTTATTTTCGAGGTTATGCTTTTATTTCGGTTTATAAGCACACGTGTTAGTTTCCCCAACACTTTATCTTAGTTATTTTATTTTCAAGATTTTCAAACCAAGCTTTGCCGCCAATTTTCTATTCTTTAATTCCCCTTCTCAAATACCACAAAAAGATTTCTCCGTTTATCTTTATTTTCCCTCTTTCTTTTCTTTTCGCCTCAAGCTTCTCATGAATTTTCAGGAGAGTGATTGACTTTGAGTTTCCAAGAAAAAATAAAAAGGGAAGAGAGAAGTGGAACCAAACATGAGAGGTATGTCTTATGGCTGATCCACTACTCCTAGCATACCTAAGCTCGACATGTGAGCATTGTTAGAGCTTTTGCGAACGACAGCTTAGTCATGCATAGTATCAACGTTTGATCCGTCTGAATGATGAATCGGAGATGCCGGTGAATGTAGAAAGGTAGGAGATGGTGACATCTAAGAAGGAGATTACTAAACATGCTAAGGCTTGTATGGGAGGCCACGTTGGGTGTGGTTTTTGTAGTCCCATGCTCGCCACGACTAGGAACTGAGTTCTTGCCTTTGGAACCGAGATGAGCGTACAACCACATGGGGCTTGGGAACCCCTTGACTGACTAACTTTCCTAGTAGATTCCATGAGTCACATAGTTCGGGCTTTCCATTTGGCATACACATTGAAAATATTTTCGAACGAGGAGGTGATGGAGGTGCATCATAACAGGTAGGGAAGCGTGGACCGGGTTGCTTGGGGTCGATGGAGCCCCTAGTGAACCAACCTCGCCTCACATCTTTAAGTACCGGCTTCGGGATTTGACCCGTTACGGCAGAATCATACTTATTGCGTGACTCATGGTCTCGGCAAAAGCAAGGTAAAGGTCGGGGTCAACCACCCTCTGTCGGCCTTCCAAGGAAGAGGGCTAATAATATTTGGCATTAAGAGTCGGTTGGTACGTGTGGGTAAAGTTGTACACCCCTGCAGGCTTAAATCTTTTCGAAAAGCCGTGTTCACGGTTATGTACGCTTGGTGACCAGATTCTAAGATCATAGATAACATTAACATTATAAAACTTGTTGATCCACGTGTTCTTAAGGATGCTTCCTCCGGGTCGAGGGGGTGATCCTAGATAGGAGGTTCTGATGAAGCTGGAGATCGTGGAGATATGATGAACAATATGAAGAAGTCGCTATGTTATCCCTTTTAAAAGATTCTTAGTAGACGAGCCTCTTCTCTCTCTTGTTTAAAAATAAAGATTGCTTTCCACAAAAATAAATCCACAGAAAGCCTTTCTATCCAGAGCATGTAGATACTAGGTTATCTAAGTCTTGTAGAGTACATTCTCGTACTGATCCTTGCGCCGTTGTTGTTTTTCTACAGATGATCTAGTTGCGACTAAAGTTGGCTTCTACGTTGACATCGACGAGTAGTTGGGGGTCCCAGGTAGAAGCCTGAGGACTATGGGATGGACGTCACTTTTGTTTATGGCCTCTTAGGCCTTTTGCTAAGTTGTTGTGTAGAACAACATATTGGCTTTCGCTGTGTAATGTAATGTTGGGTCTATGACCTCTAGTTTGTAATAACTCTAATACCTTACTTTGATAAGAGTCTAAACTTATGTTGTTGAATCCCTGTGTTCTATAATGTTACCGAAACATAATGTGATCTTCCGTGTTTGGAGTTGAACTGAGGTTAGTTTAACCCTAATCCCGGGGGGGTGCTACAGGTTTTAGTATCAGAGCAGGACTGCCTATAGGAAACCCTTTTATTGGTCGATGTTGATTCTAGAAGTTGACAAAACTATTTGGAAGTTAAAAATTATTTGTAGAAACTCTGACTAGGATTCTTTTTACTCCTTCTCTGGTGTGTTTCTGGTGCTGGAGTTTTTATTACTCTATTTGGTTTGAAAAGGTTTTCATTCCTTATCTCATATCTCAAAACTCTTAGGATCGTGGTTTGGGGTAGTTTTTCTGAAGTACTCCGTACTCGGTTGCTATTCTCAGAGTTCCAATATATCTCAGTTTTGCTTGGTGTATAACATCTTAGCATTCCATTGGCATGGTTTGTAAGTCAGCTGTTTAGTGTATACATTAGTATGCTTTGATACTACCATGCTTGATAAGATGATACGTTTATATCAAGTACTCTTTGATCATCTTTCGGTCTTGTTCCTTTGAATCCTTTGTCTAACCCTTTTTCTTTGTTCTTCCAGGATGGGTGACACCTCTCGTGCCCGTACCCGTGCTCATGCTCGAGGTGCCGCAAATGAGGGTGAATCTGCCAACCTTCCTCCACCACTGTCCATGGTTCAACTCATGGCCATGTACGAAACCAACCGTGCTGACAACATGAGGCTCCTTGAAAGGATTGAGCGCAATACTTCTCAATGCCAGAACAATCAAGTTGGTATCAAGGACTTCACACATCTCACTCCGCCAGTTTTCAGCTATTCCACTGAGCCACTTGATGCGGACTATTGGCTTCGCACCATGGAGTGCAAACTCCAGGTTGGTCGTGTTGCTCAAGCTGATTGGCTGACTTTTGCTGCCTATCATCTGGAGGGAGCAGCTAACTCCTGGTGGGAAAATTTCTTGGCTGTGCAAGAAGCTCAACATGTTGTTACATGGAAAGAGTTCACTGAAGCCTTCCGAGCTTATCACATTACGGAGGGTCTGATGGATCATAAGAGGGAGGAGTTCCTCAAGCTAAACCAGGGCACTGGTTCCGTCTGTGATTACCAACGCAACTTCAATTGTCTTGCCTGCTATGCTACTGAAGAGGTCCCCACTGATGCTAAGAAGCAAGCTCTGTTCCGCAAGTGACTGGATCCTAAGGTTCGCCGTGATATCCACCTCATGGACTTTGGTAACTTCCAAGGTCTTGTTAACAAGGCTATGAAGGCCGAGAGTGGAAAAGTGGAGTACGAAGAAACTCGTAAGCGTCCTCAGGAGGGGTACAACAAGGCTGGTTCTAGCAATAAGAAGCGCCCTGTCTTCGTGCCTTACAGTGATGTGCCACGTGCGCCTTACACCTCAAGGTCTTCTGGATATGCTCCCCATCTGAATGTTGCTCCAAACAATGCTGGTGGATCAAATTATCCTCCTACTGGCAATGCATCAGGTTTTATTTGTTTCAACTATCGCCAGCCTGGCCACTATGCAAAGGAGTGTCCTCAAAAGAATGCTGCTGAGAAGGCACCACCACCAAAGAAGAATGATAAGTATCAAGGTGCTGGAAGAGGTCGCCTGAACCATATCTCTGCTGAGGAGGCTCAGGAAGATCTAAGCGTCATTATGGGTACGCTTCATATCAATCAAATTCCAGCTAAAGTTTTGTTTGATTCTAGAGCATCGCATTCATTCCTGTCACAAGATTTTGCTCAAATGCATGGGATAAGTTTTGAGGGGTTTTCTATTCCTCTGCTAGTTCAGTCTCCTGGTTCTAGGTGGTGTTCCACCATGGTTAGTCATGGGAATCTAATCAAAGTTGCATTTCAAATTTTCCCCACCTCCCTTATTGCCCTCAAGTCAACTGACATTGACATCATTCTGGGCATGGACTGGTTGACCTGTTACCAAGCTATCCTCGATTGTACAACCAAGTCTGTGACTCTGACTAGTCCTGCTGGCATAACAGTCAAGTATTGGACCGTAGGGTCACTATCTCCTTCAGTTATATCTATTCCTGAAGCAGAGTTGTATGCTTTGAAGTTCTACCTGCATTAGAGATTCCCATATGTCTTTCCTGAGGAGTTGCCTGGCATGCCACCTGATCGAAGTGTGGAGTTTGTCATAGAGTTAGTTCCTGGAACTGCTCCTGTTTCCAAAAGACCCTACCGTATGCCTCCTCATGAGCTTGTGGAGTTGAAGTAGCAATTAGAGGAGTTAGAAGGAAAAGGATACATTCATCCCAGCACATCTTCTTGGGGATGTCCTACCATCTTTGTTAAGAAGCGGGATACCAATATACCGCGTCTGGTTGTGGATTATCGCCCACTCAATGTTGTGACTATCAAGAACAAGTATCCTCTCCCTAGGATCAATGATCTCTTTGATCAGTTAAGTGGTGCCACTGTCTTTTCCAAAATGGATTTGAGGTCAGGGTATCACTAGATAAAGATCCATAAGGAAGATACTCCAAAGACTGCTTTCACCACTCGTTATGGTCTTTACGAGTATACAGTCATGTCCTTTGGTCTTACCAATGCTCCAGCCACTTTCGTGTGGCTTATGAACTCTGTCTTCATGGATTATCTTGACAAGTTCTTCGTGGTCTACATCGATGATATTCTGGTCTATTCCAAGACTGAAGAAGAGCACGCCGAACATCTTCGTTTGGTGTTGACAAAACTTCGAGAACATCATCTCTATGCCAAGTTTTCCAAATGTGAGTTCTGGTTACAAGAGCTCGTATTCCTTGGTCATGTTGTTTCCGCCCAAGGGGTTGCTGTTATCCCCGATAAGGCCCAAACTATCCTCGACTGGGAGTCTCCTAAAACCGTCAAGGATGTCCGAAGTTTTCTCGGGATGGCTGGTTATTACTGTCGATTCATCGAGAACTTCTCCAGAATTGCAAAGCCAATGACTGATCTTCTTAAGAAGGATAAGAAGTTTGAATGGTCTGATAAGGCTGAAGAAAGCTTCCAGATGTTGGAAACCAAGTTAACAACAGCTCCGGTGCTGGTTCTTCCAGACACTAGCAAAGACTTTGTAGTCTTCTGCGATGCTTCTCACCAAGGTCTCGGATGTGTGTTAATATAAGATGGGCATGTGGTGTCTTATGCCTCCCGTCAGCTAAAACCACATGAGAACAACTACCCAACTCATGATCTTGAGATTGCAGCTGTTGTTCATGCTCTTAAGCAATGGCGACATTACCTTCTCGGTAGTCGTTGCGAGTTATACTCGGATCATCGAAGTCTGAAGTATCTTTTCACACAACCTGATCTGAATCTCAAGCAAAGAAGATGGTTGAAACTCACCAAAGACTATGATTTGGGTCTCAACTATCAACCTGGCAAAGCCAATGTTGTTGTTGATGCGCTGAGCCATAAATCTTATTGCAACACCCTGATGATCAAACAGGCTCAACCTTCTCTTCATGAGGAATTTGCTCGATTGAATCTTGAAGTAGTTCCTCGTGGATTCCTTTCTACTCTTGAAGTGAAGTCTTCTCTAGAGGATCATATCAAAGCTGCTCAAAGGCAAGATCCTGAGATGGACTCTATTAAAGAGAACATTTCTATCGGAGTTGCTAAATGTTTCTCTGTTAACGAGGAAGGTGTACTATATTTCGGTACACGTTTGGTAGTACCAAATGGAAAGGACTTGAAGCAGATAATTCTTACTGAAGCTCATGAATCACTTCTTTCTATCCACCCCGGAGGTACCAAGATGTGCCGGGATCTTCGTCAAAGATTTTGGTGGTCCGGTATGAAGACGGATATCGCTCCTTTTGTTGCTGAATGTGACGTTTGTCGTCGTGTCAAGGCTGAACTTCAAAGACCCGCTGGTCTCCTGCAACCACATAAAATCCCTGAATGGAAATGGGGTGAAGTTGGTATGGATTTCATTACTGGTCTTCCTAAGACTCAGAAAGGAAATGATGCCATCTGGGTAATCGTTGACTATCTGTCCAAGGTTGCTCACTTCCTACCTATTCACGAGAGCATTAATGCTAATCAATTGGTTGATCTGTATATCTCACGAATAGTTGTCCTTCATGGGGTACCGAAGAAAATCGTCTCTGACCGAGGGAGTTTGTTCACCTCAAGGTACTGGGCAAGTTTCCAACAAGCTATGGAAACGCGTATGTCCTTTAGTACAGCTTATCACCCTAGTAACGGTGGCCAGACCGAAAGAGTGAATCAAATCCTTGAAGACATGCTAAGAGTGTGTGTCATATCTTTTGGTAAGGACTAGGAGAAATGTCTTCCTTTTGCTGAGTTCTCCTACAACAACAGCTACCTGTCCAGTATTGGTATGGCACCTTTCCAATTCATATATGGAAGAACCTGTCGCACTCCTTTGAACTGGTTAGAAACCGGCGAAAGAAAGTTCTTTGGTACGGATATGATCCAGGAAGCAGAAGATCAAGTCGTATCATTCGAGATCATTTGAAAACTGCTCAGTCTCGCCAGAAAAGCTATCATAATCGTCACCAACAACATGTTGAATATGAAGTTGGTGATCAAGCTTATCTTCGAGTCACTCCTTTAAAGGGTGTCCATCGTTTCGGCATCAAAGGCAAACTATCTCATCGCTATGTTGGTCCTTTTCGCGTTCTTTCCAAGCAAGGTAAACTTTCATTTCAATTGGAGTTACCTGCCAACTTCCCCGAGGTGCATGATGTCTTTCATGTGTCTCAACTCAAGCGTTGCTTCAAAGATCATGTCCGTGGTGTTGATCACCAAACTCTTGATCTCCAGAAGGATCTGACTTATCGTGAGTATCCTGTTCGTATCCTTGATGAAACCGAGCACAAGACTCGTCGTCAAAACATCAAGTTCCTGAAAGTTCAGTGGTCTCATCACTCTGAGGAAGAAGCAACCTGGGAACGAGAAGATCGTCTACGATCTGAGTACCCTGCCTTCTTTTCTAAAACTTAGGAATCTCGGGTCGAGATTCTTGTAAGGGGGTAGAGCTATAACAGCCCAAGTTTGTAATATATGTAATTAGTACTTAAGCATTGCATGCATCTGTTAAACTCAATAAAATGTTTGCATGTGATCAAGTGTGTGAACCAAAACACAAGTACCAAAAACCTAAAACCCTAAACCTCCCCTCTTTTTGAAACTACATTCAAATGGTGTTCGAATTTTGAAAACTACAAAATAATGGAGCCAAAATGGTTTACAAGGGCCCTGAATATTTTATATATTTTACCAAAGTCTCTAGTATTTTTGAATTATTCAAAACAGAATTCAAATGAAATTACAAAAGAGAAAATAGAAAACAGAAAAAGAAAAGGAATTCTGGAATAAAAACCTAAATCGAAACCCTACCTAGGCCAGCCCATCTCTCCTCCCCTCTCCATGCCGCTCGCATGCGCAAGCCAACGTCCCAGTTAAGCCCACCTAGGCCAGGTGCCAGTTTGTCCATGCTATTAGTGTCGTCAACCTCGGGAAGCTCCTGTGTGTCGCCGCTCGCCGGCGTCAAGATCCTCGCCGTCGCTTTGGACGAGGATAAGGAGCTGCCCCGCACGCCTCTTCCTCCCCAGATGTTATCCTCCCCCTCACGTGCTCTCTCTCCCTCTCTACACCGTGCAAGCCCGAAACGTAGCCTCCATGGCCGCTGGCTAGCCGTCGTCTCCGGCCTCCCTTCGCCCATCCGACACCACCTCGAGCTACGCCTCGCTTCAATCTATCTCCCTATAGAAGGAATCGAATAGGGGCACCGTGAATCGCCGCCATCGACGTCTTCTTCCTCGACACCGACGAGCTCCTCCGCGTTCTTCGCCGACGATTCCAGCCTCGCATGTCCTCCTGGACTCTTCTACGAGATCCGTGGTGAGCCCCTGGTGCTCAAGGCACCCTCTGCTTTCCCGCTACCTTCTCGTAGCCATCACGCGCCATCGATCTACAAGCGCCACCGTCGCCGCTCGTCGTCGTCCTAGCTCCGATGAGCTAATCCCAGCGGCACTGCCACCCACGTGTTCGCCTCGCTCAACTGATTCGAACGCCCCCTCTCACGTGTCCAGGCGTGCCATGGTTCGCCGCTGGCGACCACCGTCTGGTGGCTCCGCCGTGCGTGAGGTGGCGCTGACGCAGCGCTTGCGTGTCCTGCTGAGGTGGCCTTGGGCCCAACAGTCAGTGGCTGGGTCTGGCCTCTGCCTCGGTGAGAAAAGTGAGGGTTAGGGCCCCTGACGTCAGCATGATGCAGTAAACTATTTCTGTTTTAATTAAATGTTTTCTGAAAATAAGAAATACTGGCAGGTGGGCCCTGTCTGTCAGGGTTTTAATCTTTTTGTAAATCATTTCTGAAATTAATAAAAGTATGACATGTGGGCCCAATTTGGAAATTAATTTAAATATTTCAAAAATGATTTAAAATGAATTAAAATTGGAGAAATTCATAACTAATTCATTTTAAATCAGAAAAATACAAATAATATACCAAAATGTTCAGAAAAATAAGAGCTATGCAATAGAAACATAATCATACATGGTTAACCAACTTTCTAGACAAGTTTAATTAGAAGAACTAATTGAACCCCATAGGTGATTCCGAGGATCCCCTGTTCTAGGGTTTGGACATCTCGGACCCCGTTTAAAATGACCAAGCATGTTCTAGGGTTCATTTCAACACTATTTAACTTGTCATATCATCCATATTGATTGCACATTGCATTATCCCATGTTTTGATTATCGTTTTACTTTCCGGTATTGGTTCTTCGCGATAGGATCCGAGCCCGAGGCTGAAGTCAACAACACCGAAGATCCATACCTATCTACTGACGGACAAGGCAAGAGTAGCCTGTCATTCTGAACCTATGTTTTATAAAGTATATTACTTTCTCGCTATGATTCACACGATTCCAATGTGGTCTTTTGTCAGTAGCTAGTGTTACCTATCTGCTACACTGTTTCCCTTTTGTAGCCTTATACTCATGATCCACTGCTCCTAGCATACCTAGGTTTGGCATGTGAGCGTTGTTAGATCTTTTGCGACCGACAGCTTAGCCATGCATAGTATCAACGTCTGATCCGTCTGAATGATGAATCGGAGATGCCGGTGAATGTAGAAAGGTAGGAGATGGTGACATCTAAGAAGGAGATAACTAAACATGTTAAGGCTTGTATGGGAGGCCACGTTGGGTGTGGTTTTTGTAGTCCCATGCTCGCGACCACTAGGAACTGAGTTCTTTCCTTCGGAACCGAGATGAGCGTACAACCACACGGGGCTTGGGAACCCCTCGACTAACTAACTTGCCTAGTAGATTCCATGAGGCACATAGTTCGGGCATTCCATTTGGCATATGCATTGAAAATGTTTTCGAACGAGGAGGTGATGGAGGTGCATCATAACAGGTCGGGAAGCATGGACCGGGTTGCTTGGGGTCGATGGAGCCCCTGGTGAACCAACCTCACCTCACATCTTTTAGTACCGGCTTCGGGATTTGACCCGTTACGGCAGAATCATACTTATTGAATGACTCATGGTCTCGGCGAAAGCAAGGTAAAGGTCGTGGTCAACCACTCTCTGCTAGCCTTCCAAGGAAGAGGGATAATAATATTTGGCATTAAGAGTCGGTTGGTACGTGTCGGTAAAGTTGTACACCCCTGCAGGGTTAAATCTTTTCGAAAAGCCATGTTCACGGTTATGAACGCTTGGTGACCAGATTCTAAGATCATAGATAACATTAACATTATAAAACTTGTTGATCCACGTGTGCTTAAGGATGCTTCCTCCGGGTCGAGGGGGTGATCCTAGATAGGAGGTTCTGATGAAGCTAGAGATCGTCGAGATATGATGAACAATATGAAGAAGTTGCTATGTTATCCCTTTTAAAAGATTCTTAGTAGACGAGCCTCTTCTCTCTCTTGTTTAAAAATAAAGATTGCTTTCCACAAAATAAATCCACAGAAAGCCTTTCTATCCAGAGCATGTAGATACTAGGTTATCTAAGTCTTGCAGAGTACATTCTCGTACTCATCCTTGTGCCATTGTTGTTTTTCTACAGATGAGCTAGTTGCGACTAAAGGTGGCTTGTACGTTGACATCGACGAGTAGTTGGGGGTCCCAGGTAGCAGCCTGAGGACTATGGGATGGACGTCACTTTTTTTTATGGTCTCTTAGGCCTTTTGCTAAGTTGTTGTATAGAACAATATATTTGCTTTCGCTGTGTAATGTAATGTTGGGTCTATGACCTCTAGTTTGTAATAACTCTAATACCTTACTCTAATAAGAGTTTAAACTTATGTTGTTGAATCCTTGTGTTCTGTAATGTTACCGAATCATACTATGATCTTCCGTGTTTGGAGTTGAACTTATCTTAGATGGTGATCTGAGGTTAGTTTAATTCTAATCCCGTGGGGTGCTACATATCACTCCCAGATTCTCCATGTCGCCTTGCTCCCTCTACGTAAGCTACCCCTAGTAGCATATGTCGTGCCAATACCACTACAACCGGGAATAGGTACTGTCTATAGTCCCAGATATACTCAGTATAGTGAACCGATAATCACGGTTCAAGGTCGGTCTTCTGGCGTTGGCACCCGACCACCTGACCTGAGAGCCGGGTCAACCGTCTTGCAAACCGAACTTGCAGAAATTCCTTGAAAGATAGAATTTCCTCTCCTCTCTCTTTGGTGATGGGATAAGTGGGTGTATGGGATGTGTATAAGGCATAGGAATTCATCCCCAATAAGCTCAACGAGAGAACCCCTCTTAATAGTGTGGAGTTCCTAACGACTCAAGTTACATAAAGAAACAAAACTCAGGCACACATCTTCATTATCGAAATGGGGGTCTCCGACGATCGTCCAAAACGCCATCGGACTAAAACCTATTTAAGACACTAGTAGGTAGCATTAGTCCGCTCTAACTATGCTGTCATTGTCAACCAAAAGTAGTATAGGGTAAAATAGCCTTTCAATCTCCCCCTTTTTGGTTGGCGATGAAAAATCGAGCTACAGTTCATAAAGATATCATAAAGAGATATTAACGAAGGAATTCCATAAATACATATGTGAAGCTCCCCCATAAAGTATGCACTTGGTTGGATTTGCATTTGAATGCAAGGTGCGCCTAAATAGTATATGGAAAGCTTCCCACATGCCTTCATGGAAGCTAGCATGATATGACAAGATATAAAGCATGAATATCTAAAAGAGTTAATAAAGTGTTAGACAAATAGTAGTATGGGGCCATAGATTGGACAAAAGAGTTAATAAAGCATGAATATATGTACATAAACTATCTCACAAATCTAATTAATAAAGTTCTATGGGGAAAATCCCTATGGTTGTTCTTCAAAAACAAATCTAAAAGAGTTGGACAAATAGTAGTATACATAGTCATAGCACAATAGACATATCCATCGTTCACGCATAGCAAAAACTTGTCCAACACACGGAATAAAACAGAAAATAGTTCAATCACGAAAGCAAAGGGAAAGAACAATGCCATTAGAAGCAATGAGAAGGCGAATGGGAATTGTGCTAACGGCGAACCCCAGAAAACCCCCGGAAAGGATCCTATAGATATCTAATGGAACTCTACTCTTTTCCCACATTGGCATAGAGACACCAAAAAGGAAGAGAAGTACAGTGATGCTAACGTATTCCAACTAGAAGAATGAAGGTGGCGGAGGAGGGCGAACAAGGGCATCTTCCTCTTCATGGATCTCCTCATCATCATCATTGATGACCCACAAGTATAGGGGGTGTATCGTAGTACTTTCGATAAATAGGAGTGTCGATCCCAACGAGGAGCAGAAGGTGCTGAACAGTGGTATGGAGCAGGCAATCCCTGTGAATACTTAGCAAACGGATTTTTAGTGGTTTTTTGACAAGGCAACAAAACAAGGAGCAAGTAACAAAGGTAACGAATAAACGGAGCGAGTGGCCCAATCATTTCTTAGCAAAGGACAAGCCGGTGGAAATACTTATAAGGACCAAACGTTCTCGAGGACACATGGGAATTTTGTCAAGTGCTTTCACTTCAAATAGCTGAGTACTCTTCTCTGGTGTTGTAAGTGTTGTGTGGGTGAACCTATGCTAATGTACTGACCGTACTTGGACTAATACATCATACTTGTGATTAAACCCCCTGCAAACATCTATAACTACACGAAAGTAATTAATATATAAATCTAACCACATCCTTAAACTCTGAGATCATACACTCCCTTGTGCAAAGGTGTGCTAATGGGGGTTCAGGTTTCTGTCACTCCGGCAACCCCACAATTAGTAGCCAAATACACAATGCATTCCCCTAGGCCCATAAATGGTGAAGTATCATGTAGTCGATGTTCACATGACACCACTAGAAGAATAGCACCACAACTTTAATACTAAACCATTGAATAATAACTCATCACAGATTCACTACTAACAACATGACTTATCCCATGTCCTCAAGAACTAAACGAACTACTCACAAGACATCATATGGATCAAGATCAAAGATGATATGGTAGATAACAATCTGAACATAAACAATAATCTAGTGGTTCCACACACAAGCATCAACTACAATAGTAATCAACACCGGGAAAGTTTCCCCTAAGAACTAAAGCAATATCCAACACAATTGTTACAGCGGGACGGAGTGGTGATGATGGTGCTGGTGGAGATGCTGGTGTGGATGATGATGATGATGATCCCAATGAAGCCTAGTTTGATGACGGTGTTGATGGTGACGGTCTCCCCTCTCCGGGAAGGAATTCCCTCAGCAAAAATCTATCGGCTGGAGAGATCTTTCTCTCTCGGTGTTTTCCGCCCCCAGAGGCGGCGGAAATCTATATGCGGTCTCTCCCCGAGGATTAGGGTTTCATAGGGAAGATATAGGTGAAGGGGCAGAGTCGGAGGCCGAGAAGGTGGGCCACACCTGCCCTAGGCATGGGGTTAGGTGGGCCCGCGCCTAGGGGGTGTGGGCCCCCTGAGGCCCTTCTTCATCCCTCCTTCTGGCTCCCTCATTCTTCTGGTAAAATAATATGTTTCCATATTTTTTGGGTATTTTTCTGATCTTTGCGAAATTGCACTAAAAAGCCTTCTTTTCCATCAGAATCCAGACTCCGGCAGTCCATCCTCCAAGAATCATCCAACATGCATAAATAGATGAAAAAGCCATAAGTAATACCTCATAATAAGACAAATATCAATTGAATAGAGGTAAATTATGATATAGAAAGGTGATGCAAATTGGGCGTATCAACTCCCCCAAGCTTAGACTTCGCTTGTCCCCAAGCGAATACTGAGCTCAGTAAACATGTCCACTGGTTTATGGACTGAACTGTCGATAAAAGAATACAAACAAGAAGCATCACACTTACCATTGCACAACTCATAGAAGAAAGCAACTCACCATTATATAACTTAGCTTGCAACCAAGTACAGCAGTCACAATAGAGATGCATAAAGATAAATCATAATTGGAATTGGCAAACTTGTTCTTGGACAGAGAACACCTGGCAAACAGTTTCACAAAATCTTTTTGTAGAAGTTTCAAAACAGGAGCACTCTTTGCTCAAAAAGGTTTTTCACAAGTGAAGGCTTTCAAAGTAATACTCAATAGATAAGAGTTTTGTGCAAACAAGGAAGATAAATAACATGATTGAATAAATCGCCATATGAATGCTTGAAACACAACAACTCAAATGCCTGCTAGAGATAGAGAGGAAGTAGGTTTACTGACTCAAGTGGTAACTAGGAGAAAGGTCCCTTCATAGAGGGTAGCAGGGATTACAAGTCATAAAGAGCTTCCAAAATATTATGGTACTTACTAGCTTTGAGCCTGCATTGCCCCTATCAAATGCATCTTGAGATGATTAAGGTTAAAGTGAACAAAGATGGAGTATATGCTTGACGAAATATAAGTTGGCAATTTCATGTCCCTTGAATATGAGGGCCACTCCTCATGCTACTCAACTTTGGTCACAAGTAAGTTCTTGTCATTGTAAGTATTTGCATTTCATTGAGAACCGCTAATGGGGTACCCCTTGCACATGGTACAGGAGCTTTCCCATAACCAAAATGACAAGGCAAGCAGACAATGAGCATCTCAGCGATCTTTTTATTTACTATGTGCATAGCTTTTTATTGAGGATGCTTCATAGATGACTCACTATGGTGATGCTGCAAGTTTCCACCATGATTAAGCATGGCTTAGGCTAGCGGCCCAGGCGTTTCTCTAACACGGGATACAAACTCCATGGACTTACAAGTTCCATCTTTATTTCACATCGTTGACATCCATAGACAAAAGAGCATGATATCAACTGTGTACAGAGTACAAGTGCAATGTTGAAAATGTTCCCTATGACAGCACGGTTCTGCTAATTCCAATGTATAGATGCAAGCATATACAAATTCAATGTTCACAATGGTTCAAATCTATTAGGGGAAAGAAAATAAGGTGTGCCATCAAGTTCGTGAGAGATTTACTAACTAGGTTTCACATAACAAAATACTTTTTAATTCGAAAGGTAGATGAAGCTTGAGAATTTTCTTGGAATAGAAAAAGCTACTAGGTAGATTTGGTGGACACAAATGGCAAAAGTTTTGGTTCAAAGGGATTTGGAAAAATGAGGAGTATGCCTTCTCAAAACAGGTTTTTGGCTAGCAAGGTTGGGTAGCAAGCAACAGAGTTGAAAGAAACAAGAAAACATACAAGTAATAAAGCCAAACATGCAATCTTCCTTGAAGACACAAAAGGATCTTAAATAAAGAATACTAATTATATGAGCCAACAAGAAAGAAAACAAATGATACAAAATACCTGTAAGCTTTTTCTTTCATTTTCTCTTTCATAGTAATGCTACTGACCAGAACTCGGTTTGCCAAAACCAATTTAGATCCACTTGATGATCCCAAAGTGGTGCCAATACTGATCAACAAGATCCATCATATAATAGAGATTGCAAACTAAAATAAGAAGCGCAAAAAGTAAAAGATGAGACTTCCCATTAATAATCCAATAAAGGCACTCACACCAAGGGATACAAAGATAATCAACTAAAGGAGAGATACTTCCACATGCAAACCAAACTATAAGATAGCCCCTCTACCACAGATATTAATCCACTAAAAAGGTAAAAGATAAAGGATAATGATGGTGATACCCCGGCACTCCCCCAAGCTTGGAACAAGCCAAGGGTATGCCAAACTGATGATGAATTACTCCTTTGGTGGTGGTGGTGGTGGTGTTCTCCTGATAATACCTTCAATAAGTTTCTTCAAAACCTCCATATCAAAGATCAGAGTATGAATTAACTCCGAATTATGCTCAATGCAGCCCATGATCAACTCGGACCGAGGATCCCAGTCCTTGTTATTCTTTCTCCATTCTTCCAAATTAGAATGTTTCTTCCCTGCACGGTTAGAACAAGGGGTACTAGGAGGAAGTGTGCGTGGAGCGAGGATATGACGCGGAGTTTTCCCTCCTGTAGACATCTGTGTTGTCCTCTTAAGTTTGGTAGGTCGTGCCACCAAACCAATGCTTGCGACGGTAGCGCGGGTGTCCGGTTGCTTGTCCTCCTCCATGTCACTTTCATATCCTACCGAAATCTCCTCCTCCTTGGGGACTTGAGGTTCGTCTTCCTCGGGCTTCTTTCCTATGTCGTTGGCGGAGGCCATGGTGTTCTAAACTTGAGAAGATTTCCTGACAGAAATAGATTGAAATGAGAACACGACGAGAACACGATGCACGAACCTCGGGGGATCCAGGGGGGTTATATATTACGAAGTTTCAATGCATAAGGAAGGTTTTGACACGGAAACGAGGCGGAGACAGAGTTCGAGTGGGGAACACACCCCCCCCCCTCAGGCGCGGCTAGGCTGGGCCCACGCCTGGGGTAGCTTTGTCCACCCCGGGCTCCGTTTCCTCTTCAGTTTAATCTCATAACTTCCCTTATGTATTAAAAATATCAAAAATATAAAAAGATTGGAGTTTCACAAACGTTCTGTTTTCACCACTTTTACCTATTCAAAGACGAACTCTACAGATTCCTTTTCTCTTTCTCCTGAAAATTTCCTTCTTACAAAACCCTTGCATAAAATCAATGACAACGTTAGTGTAAGAAAAAAAATAAACCTTTGGTACACACTTCAACTGAAAACCCATCAAAACAAAAGCTTCTGTAAGAGGCAAATGCAAATGATGGCAGAAATCTGTCAAAACAGACCAGCAGGTAAAGATTTATTTTTTCTAAGACCTTCTGTTGCTCAAATCAAAAAGTGCAGAACTGATGAAATTTGGGTAACAACTTGGAGAACAAGCACAAAAAATGCAGCTCCATCCGAAGTACTGATCTTCCTCACGAATTTTTATAATGCAGCACAAAAATTTGTCCCAGGACAACCACTTTTCACAACTCCTCTACTTCACAAAAGTAGTTGAACTTGACACAAAAATAAAAAAAGGATAAGGAGCGGTTATTACTGAAGTAATAACTTCCAAGACTCGACAAAACTCTTGGGTTATCTCCCAACAAGTACTTTTCTTTATTGCCCTTAAGTTAGGCTTGAAACTTCCAAAGATGCTCACAAAGGATATATATCTGAAATGAAAGAGAGCATCAAGAAGCAAATAACCAACACACCTTATTCTAACCCACTTCCTATGCATGGGGGTATCATGAGAAAACAAATTGTTGAAACAAAAAGCCACAAGCATAGGAAGACAAAACAGATGCAACTTTAAAGCTTTCAACATAAAACAGGGAAACTTAACATCATTGAGATGCATAAAACCATGTTTCCCTCTCTCAAAATAACTTTCAATAGCACTTTTAATAAAGTTGACAATATAACTGTCACTGGCAACAACTTTATCATCTAAGTAAGCATACTTACTATCACCAAAAATAGGTCCAAGGTCATAGACTAGATCAATAGAAGCAAGTTGTTCCATCCTGAAATCTTTATTAGGCAAGCTATTTTCATAAGGAGCTTTAGCAAATTTGGAAAAGTTAAACTCATAATATTCTCCATCAAGCTTAGTTAAAACCTTTTCCTTCTTACAATCAATAATAGCTCCACAAGTGTTCAAGAAAGGTCTACAAAAAATTATAGGACAAGTTTTTCTAGCTGCTGAATTAAGCACTAGAAAATCAGCAGGATACTTAATCTTACCACAAAGAACTTCCACATCTCTTACAATGCCAATGGGGCAAATGGTCTCCTTATTAGCAAGGTGAATAACCACATCAATGTCCTCAAGCTCACAAGGACCAGTCTCATGCATAATTTCCCTGTAAAGCTCATAAGGAATAGCACTAGAACTAGCACCAATATCACATAAACCATAGTAGCAATGATCACCAATTTTAACAGAAAGCAGAGGAACACTAGCTTTCTAGCCTTACTAGGATGAGAAATAATATTAGAATCACCTTCACAGAAGACAATGTTCTCATCCCCTCTATTTCTAGTGACAGGGTCTTTCACAATAGCTACCACGGGTTCAACATTCAATTGCTTACCAAGCTCCACAGTTTTCATTGTACCTTTGTTATTTGCACTAATAATCATATAATACTCCTTTACCTTAGCTGGGAAAGGCATTTTCTCAACATGAGGTTCAGGCACAATATGATTAGTAGTACAAACTTGAGTACTTCTAACTAGAACATGATTGACAACATCTTTATACGGAGCATGGTACTTATTCCACTTCTTCTTGGGAATTTCTATGTAAGAGGCAAAGGCCTTAAAATAGTTGGCAATACTTTGGGAATCAAGACCAAACTCATTGCTAATATCACGAAAGTCATCAGTTCCCATAAAGGATTTAATGCATTCATAATCATAATTTACACCTGACTTTCTTCCTTTGTCATTCTCCCAAGCCTTAGTGTTATTTTGAATACAGTCTAAGAGATCCCATTTAGCTTCTTCCTTCATATGTGTGAATGATCCAGCACAAGAAGCATCTAGTAAATCTTTATCATGAAGAGAAAGCCTAGCATAAAAGTTATTGAGAATAATATTGTTAGGAAGTTCATGAATAGGACATTTAAGCATTAGTAACTTCAATCTCCCCCAAGCTTGAGCTGTACTCTCTCCATCAAGAGGCCAAAAGTTATATATAAGATTTCTATCCTTATGAATTTCACTAGGAGGATAAAATTTAGAATAAAAGAGCGATGCCATCTCCTCCCATTCCATGGATTGTCCATTCTTGAGCAGCTTATACCATTCTTCAGCTCTCCCTTTCAAGGATATGGAGAGTAACTTCTTCTTCACCTGTTCAATTGTGATACCTACACACTTAAACAACTCGCATAATTCATGGATAAAAAGCAAGTGATCACCAGGATGGACAGTTCATCTACTACCCTAGTAGTGGTAGTAGTTTTCCCAAACAGAAAGGATCTATCTCAACAGGAGGTGGTTCATCTACTACCCTAGCAGTGGTAGTAGTTTTCCCAAACAGAAAACCAAGTGGGTTATCCATATTGGAAACAAAGTAACAAGCAGTAACAAAAGCAATACTCACAGTAAAAGTTTCCCTTACTAGTTCCACTCATCAATAGCGCTTCACTCCCTAGCAACGGCGCCAGAAAATAGTCTTGATGACCCACAAGTATAGGGGGTGTATCGTAGTACTTTCGATAAATAGGAGTGTCGATCCCAACGAGGAAGGTGCCGAATAAAGTGGTATGGAGCAGGAAATCCCTGTGAATACTTAGCAAACGGATTTTCAGTGGTTTTCTGACAAGGCAACAAAACAAGGAGCAAGTAACAAAGGTAACAAACAAACAGAGCAAGTGGCCCAATCCTTTCTTAGCAAAGGACAAGCCGGTGGAAATACTTATAAGGACCAAACGTTCTCGAGGACACATGGGAATTCTGTCAAGTGCTTTTGCTTCAAATAGCTGAGTACTCTTCTCTGGTGTTGTAAGTGTTTTGTGGGTGAACCTGTGTTAATGTACTGACCATACTTGGACTAATACATACTTGTGATTAAACCCCCTACAAAAATCCGTAACTACATGAAAGTAATTAAGATATACATCTAACCACAGCCTTAACTCTGAGATCCTACACTCCCTTGTGCAAAGGTGTCCTACCGGGGGTTCAGGTTTCTGTCACTCCGACAACCCCACAATTAGTAGCCAAATACACAATGCATTCCCCTAGGCCCATAAATGGTGAATTATCATGTAGTCGACGTTCACATGACACCACTAGAAGAATAGCACCACAACTTAAATACTAAACCATTGAATAATAACTCATCACAGATTCACTACTAACAACATGACTTCTCCCATGTCCTCAAGAACTAAATGAGCTACTCACAAGACATCATATGGATCAAGATCAAAGATGATATGGTAATGGATAACAATGTGAACATAAACAATAATCCAATGGTTCCACTCACAAGCATCAACTACAATAGTAATCAACACCAGGAAAGTTGCCCCTAAGAACTAAAGCAATATCCAACACAATTGTTATAGTGGGATAGAGTGGTGATAATGGTGCTGGTGGAGATGATGGTGTGGATGATGATGATGATCCCGATGAATCCTAGCTTGATGACAGTGTTGATGGCGATGGTCGCCCCTCTCCGGGAAGGAAATCCCCCGGCAGAAATCTGTCTGCCGGAGAAATCTTACTCTCTCGGTGTTTTCCGCCCCTAGAGGCGGTGAAAATCTATCTGTGGTCGCTCCCAAGGCTTAGGGTTCCGTAGGGAAGATATAGGCGAAGGGGCGGAGTCGGAGGCCGGGCAGGTGGGCCACACCTGCCCTAGGCACGGGGTCAGGTGGGCCCACGCCTAGGAGGGTGTGGGCCCCTTGAGGCCCTTCTTCGTCCCTCCTTCTGGCTTTCTCATTCTTCTGGTAAAATAATATGTTTCCATATTTTTCTGGTATTTTTCTGATCTTTGCGAAATTGCACTGAAACGCCTTCTTTTCCATCAGAATCCAGAATCTGGCAGTCCATCCTCCAAGAATCATCCAACATGCGTAAACAGATGAAAAAGCCATAAGTAATACCTCATAATAATACAAATATCAATGAATATAGGTAAATTATGATATAGAAAGGTGATGCAAATTGGGCGTATCAATCATCACCATCATCGTCATCATCCGAGCCATGAGGAGAAGTAGAGGAACCACTGGGGCCAACAGGAGGGAACTGACTGGGTAAGTAGCCATAGAACATAGCTTCATCAATCGGCGGCATCTCATAGTTGACATAGGGAACAAGAGTCATCTCGGGACCATCCGATGGAGGAGTGACGTTCTGGGTCATGAGAAACTCATTGTGCCTACGCTGAGTCTCGTGGCTCATCTCTAAAGCCTTGTGGCTCACATCATAGGATGAACGGCACAGCTAAAACAACCTCTTGAAAAACATGGTAGCACCGCCCTTGTGCCTTGGGTGAGAGGAAGGCTCACCAACGGGACGACAAGAACCAGCCCTAGTAGCAAAGTGAGGCTAAGGGTGCGAACAGCCTTAGAGCGCTATTTGGGAGGCCTCATCTCAGGAACCTCAAGAGACTAACCACGAATAGAAAGAGTAAGCACCTCTTTTTCCACTCGCTCGCCCTCCATCAGACCAGGAGGCACAACTTTGTTGAGCAGCTTTTGCACATACACGTAGAAGGTGGGGGTCATCCTATCCAAAGCATCCCACCATACCTCACAGTACACAAAGTCACAGCCATCAATCTTCCTCAGCTGGTCAGGGTGCCAATAGTGCAAAAGATTGGCAAAGTACCCATGACAGTTTGTGGTATCTCCAACTCGGGGAACAAGGGACTGACGGAATATGCTGACCAAAGTGTGATAATAGAAATACATGCCATTCATGCACGAAGGATACCACTCAGAATCCCTAGGATTGCAGAAGGCAAGAGTCTCATCAGGCTTGACCTTTTCACTGTGAATGCAAAAGCCTCCTCCCTTGTGATCATAACCCATAACTTCAACCAAATCAGCATAGGTGGCACGAAAACACCATGTTCCAGTCATCCAAGTCATAGTGCACTCGTCATCATCATGAAAAAATACTGTGCAAAAGAACTAACGGATATACTCAGGGTAGTAGTCCTCCTTTAGACACACAAGGTCAAACAAATCCATATTTTTCAGAGCATCATCAACAAAGTGATAATCTAAGGCTGCATACATGTTGAACCACTCCTCATTGAAAGAAGCAATGTGACTGTAGAGAGTGACCCTGAACTGAGTGTAAATGTTATCCCACATCAAAGCTTGAGTCTTAGTCCAAAAATTCTTGTTAGGGCCAGAATAGATATGTGTCTTGAAACGATAGGGATTCTGCTTGTGAAAATACCTGTACAAAGCAATCTCCATATTCTTCAGATTTTGAGTAGGCACATCGTCATCCTCATCCTGCACAGCAGCTTGCTGTCACATCCCGAAATTCTCCTAATTTTGGAATGTGAAATAAATAAAATAAGCTTGACTGATTGTTTGACTTTGTTGAAAATTCTCAAAGAAAAGAAACTTTTTGAATTGAAAACCCTCTCGACCTTGAATTCAAAACCTTATATTATTTTGTTATGACCTAAGTAGCCATATAGGCAAAAGGGCATGGATTGACTATGGATTGTAGAATTGGTGTGCAAGATTTCAAAATTCAAAATCATGAATCATGCATGAACATCCTTGCATATAAAACCTAAGAAGCAAACAGGGTTGCCCAAAAATAAATTCAAAACCCTAAATGTGATTTCCCCATTCTAAGTACAACCCTTGAGTTATGGCTTTGTCCATAGTAACAATTAAGAAAAGGAATTCATGAAGGTGTACATTTACAGATATCATTTTTAGAAAACCATAGAAATTCGTTTGGTGGATTTTGGAGCTCAAAATCAAAAGAAAATATGAATTATATAAAAAGAAGGGAATTAAAGAAATGAAGTAAAATCCCTATAAACCAAACACAACTTTTAATAGTTGAAGTATTTGAAATATACGAAAAATAGGTTAATTATTGTCCTAAAATAAACCTTGTAAGATTACAAATTTCTAGAAATTTGTTTGACCTAAATTGGATGCCTAAAACAAAACCTAGAAAATAAAACAGAAAAAGAAAATGGAAAAGGACAAAAACTAAACCTATCCAGACCAAACCGGCCTAGCCCGGCGCCCCCTTTTCCCCTTCCTCCCCCTTTTTTTCGCCCTTCTCTGCCGCTCGCCCGTGCGCGCAGCGCAGCAGCTAGCAGCCCAGAGCCAGCCCATCTACAGCCCAGCCCGCAAATCCCCTCTCCCTCTCTCGCTGGCAAGTGGGCCCGCCGTCCATCGTCTTCCTCCTCCCAGGATCTGAGACAGAGACGAACACGTCTCGATACCCCGATTCAATCCCCACCGAATCCGGTGATTCCGTTCGATCTCTTGCCTTCCTCTGCCCTTCAGAGCCCGTATAAAGTCCCGCCTCTACCTCTTGGCTTTTCTTTTCGCAAAATCATCTAACCCTAGCCGCCACCGGAGTTTTTCCGCCGCCACCGCCTTTGAAGCTACAGAGCAAGCTCGAGGTCATGGTTCCCGAGCACCCCATCGCCTCTCTTAGACCCTATAATCCCCCTCTCTCTGCATTGATTCCTCTCACTTATTTTCCCCTCTAGCAGGAACTCAAGGGCGCCCGAACGAGCTCGTCGGAGCTCCGCAGCAGTGGCACACCTCCGGCCGCCCACAGTCGATGTTCCAGGAAGAATAAGACGAGGAGGAGGACGCCACCGAACTCGCCACTGTCATCCGCATCTCGTGGACATACTCACCGCCGCTAGGGACCGCCGAAATGCTGGCCACCATCGCCGCCTGCGCCCTCCATAGCCGTGCCGCCGCCCATTGTCGTCACCACCGTCTTCCAGCCGACGACGGCTCGCCAACATCATCGTCCCCCGTTCGATCTCCAGTGAACGATCCAGATCGCATCAGCCGAGTCGAGCTGCAGCCGAAGCGGAGACAGGACTCAAGCCAAGCCGGAGCCCAAGCCATCAAACAGCCACCGCTAGATCTTGATCAGACGCATCCAAATGAATCACTCAGTGAAGAGGTATCGGCCATTCAAAACACGCCACGTGTCGCCAGCTCGCCTGATTTTCTGGAAATAGATTTAAATAGGCAGAAAAACATGTAAACTTGTAAAATGTATATAAAAATATTTGTAAGTCCAAAATTTACAAATAAGGTATCCTTGGATTCAGAAAAATGTGAAGAATATTAATATGTTGTTAGATCAGACCTTTACTATATATAATTACTGCAGTAATTTAAATGATTTAGTGGCTCTTTTTAGAGTAAATAAATCATAGTAAATTATCTACAGATCATAAAAATATGAATAAGATGTCCTTGGAATCCTTGTTTCATTTAGAATAAGTATCTGGCCTCATAAATAAGTTTTGTCGAAGACAAATAAATTAAATGATTTAAACCCTTCTACCTAGTATTTTAATCACAGAAAAATTACCAAAACTCCAAAAGTAGTGAAACCAATTGCCATTGTTTTGTATACAGGATATCTATCCAAAGATTTTGCATACCAAATTATTTGGTACTGTTTGTTGGAATTATGCCCTAGAGGCAATAATAAAGATGTTATTATTATAATTCTTGTTCATGATAATGTTTATATTCCATGATAGAATTGTATTAAGCGGAAACTTTAATACTTGTGTGGTTTGTGAACAACACCGTGTCCCTAGTACGCCTCTATGGACTATCTCATAGATTAATGATGGTTAAGGTTTCCTAACCATAGACATAAGTTGTCAATTGATAATGAGATCATATCATTGGGAGAATGATATGATGGACAGACCCAAACTAAGCGAAGCAATTAGATCGTGTCATCGTGTTCATCTTTGCGAAGCTTTTATTATGTCAAATATTGTATTCCTTAGACCATGAGATAATACAACTCCCTGGTATCGGAAGAAAGCTTTGAGGTCATCAAACGTCATCCTATGAGAGGGTGATCATAAAGGTGTCTCTCAGGTGATCCGAAAGTATCTGTTGGGTTGTATGTATCGAGATGGGATTTGTCCCTCCCAAGTCGGAGAGATATACTTCGGGCCCACTCGATAATCGATATCAACAACGCTTGCAAGCATGTGGTTAAGGATTTAATCACAAAGTGATATCGGATTACGGAACGAGTAAAGTACTTGCTGTGAACGAGATTGAACTAGGTATGACGGTACCGACGATCAAATCTCGGGCAAGTAAAATATCGCGAGACGAAGGGAATATATATATGGGATTAATTGAATACTGGCATCGTGGTTCATCCGATATGATCATCGATGAATGTGTGGGAGTCAATATGGGTTTCTAGACCCCGCTGTTGATTATTGATAGAAGATCATGTCTGCATATTCTCGAACCCGAAGGGTCACACACTTAACGTGTCTCAACGCTAGGATGGATTGGATAATTGGTTTATGAGTTTTTGTTCGGAGTCTCGGATGGGATACGGGACATCACGAGAGTTTCCGGGATGGTCCGAAGAATAAGATTCATATAAGGCAGTGCAGTTTTTGGAGTTCGGAATTGTTCCGGGTTAATCGGTATTGTACCGGAAGCTTCTAGAACCTTCCGGAAGGGGGCCAACGTGGTCCCACCTGTCGGGAGGGGGCATGGTCCTATGAGGGAGTGCCCTGGCCACATTGGGCCAGGTGCACAAGGCCCCATAGGGCCCAGCCGGCCAACCAAGGGATAAACCCTAATTGGAGCTTCTAGAAAGGGGGGGGTTTCCTTGCCCCCCACTCGTCCCTCCTTTGGCCGCCGGCCTCGGGCTTGGGGGAGGGGTTAGGGCTGGCGCCCACCCCTCTATATATAGAGGGCTGGGGCGCACCACCACCCCACACCTTCCCCTCAAGCCTAGTCGCCTCGCCTCCTCTCTCTCCTCCCGATTGCGTGGCGAAGCCTGCTGCAAACTCTCCACCAATTGCACGCCCGTCGTTGTAGATCCAACCCATCTCTCCACCATACTTGCTGGACCAAGGAAGGAGGAGACGTCGAGGTGCTGCACGTGTGCATCTCACGGAGGCATCGCCACTTGTGGTGCTAGATCGGATCGGATCGCGAGGAGGAGAAGCGAGTACGACTACATCACCCACGTTCCGACGAACGTTCCGTTGTGCGAATATTCAAGGGTATGAAGATCTAATCCAATCTCTCTTGTTGTTTGCATCTCCTAGATTAGATCTTGGCTTCCCTCTATTCACATCCGTAGAAATTTTTGATTTACTATGCCGCGAAACCCTTCAGTGGTATCAGAGCTAGATCTATGTGTAGATGTGTTTCACGAGTAGAACGCAACATGGTTGTTGCGGGCGTTGATGTTTTCTGTTGCAAGCCTCTTGTTTGTGTTCTTCTTATGACGCGGGATAGTGAGATTGAAGCGGTCCAGGCCAACCTTACGCGACGTCGTTCGCGAGACCGGCTCCGCACTTGACGTGTGGCTTGTTCCACACATGCGGCTGGTGGATGCCAGTTTCTCTCACTATAGTTGTCATGGGATTTACACCGGAGTTTGGCAACCATAATATCCCCATTTTTGCTTTCCGTAGGTAAGAATCGTTCTTAGCATGCTACTCCCATAAGCCACGTAAAACATGCAACAACAAAGTAGAGGCGTCTAACTTGTTTTTGCAGGGAGTATTTTCTGTGATATGGTATGGCCCAAGATGTGATGTGTATAATGTATGTGATGATCATGTTTTGTAATGTTTCACGACTTGCATGTCGATGAGTACACAACCGGCAGGAGCCATATGGTTGTCTTTATAATTGTGTATGACCTGTGTGTCAACTTCTTATACGCCATGTAATAGTTTCACTTTATCGCTAAGTAGTTAGCAATAGTTGTAGTTGCTATTCGTGGTGGAGGCAATCATGGTGGAGTGATGGAGATCATGCCGGCATGCACAAGATGGAGATCATTGCGCGAAGATTGGCTATACCATGTCACATAAAGTTATATGCATGTGATGTTTATCCTTTTATGTATCTTATTATGCTTAGATCGCGACGGTAGCATTATAAGATGATTCCTCACTTAAAGATCAAGATAAAACTGTTCTCCCCAAGTATGCACTGCTATGAAAGTTCGTCGTGTCCAAGCATCACGTGATGATCGGGTGCTATAGACTCTACGTTCACATACAACGGGTGCAAGCCAGTTTTGCACACGTGGAAATACTTGGGTCTAACTTGACGAGCCTAGCATGTACAGACATGGCCTCGGAACACATGAACCGAAAGGTTAAGCAATGATATGATCGACACTTCGTTGTCCACCATTGAAACCACATCTCTTCTCGTGAAGATCGGATTAGGTGTGGTGAATTTGGATCATGTTCACTAAACAACTTGAGGGATGTTGAATTTAGTGGGAGTTCATCTAGTAATTTGATTAAAAGTTGAACTAGTTATCATGAACATAGTCTAATTTGTACTTGCAAATATTGTAGATCAAATGGCTAAGTCCAACTTCAACTTCAATGTTTTTGCTGAGAAGGAAAAGCTTAAAAACAATGGGTCTAACTTCACCAACTGGTTCTGCAATCTAAGAATCATTCTCTCTGGCGGTCAAAAGGACTATGTCCTTGAGAATCCGTTAGGTGACGGCCCTGCTGCTACTGCGTCGGCTGATGAGAAAGCTATCTATCAGTCGTGCAAAGATGATTATGTGTGATTAAAAGCACCATGTTGTTTGCTATGGAATCGGACCTTCAAAATCATTTTGAAGACTATCCCGGGCCCTTTGAGATTCTCGAGGAGCTGAAAACCATGTTTCAGACTCAGGCCCGTTCTGAGAGATATGAGATCTCTGAGTAGTTCTTTAACTGCAAGATGGAGGAAGGGAGTTCCGTTAGTGAGCACGCCATTAAGATGTCGGGCTACACTCAACGCCTTGAGCAACTGGACTGCAAGATTCCAGAGGAGCTCAAGATTGATAGGGTTCTGCAATCACTCCCTCCCAGCTACAAAAGTTTTGTAGTGACTCACAATCAGATTGGTTCCACTGATATGATCACCGAGCTCTTCGCAGTCAAGGCTGAGGTGGACATCAAAAAGGATAATCATGTGTTGATGGTCAACAAGCCCCCCACCTTCAAGAAAGGTAAGGGTGCAAAGAAGCCCTTCAAGAAAGGTGGCGGCAAGCGCGTTGCCCCTGCTGAGAAGAAGCTCAGGTCTGGTCCTAAGCCGAACACTGAGTGCTTCTATTGCAAGGACAAGGGTCACTAGAAGCGCAACTGTCCGAAGTACTTAGCGGACAAGAAGGCTGGCACCATCAAAGGTATATTTGATATACATGTTATTGATGTTTTCCTTACTAGCCCTCGTTGTAGTGCCTAGGTATTTGATATCGGTTCAGTTGCTAATATTTGTAACTCAAAACAGGAGCTACGGAATAGACGGCGGCTTGCGAGGGATGAGGTGACGATGCGCGTTGGCAACGGATCAAGAGTTGATGTGATGGCCGTCGGCACGCTCTCCTTAGTTTTACCTTCGGGATTAGTTTTAAACCTCAATAAATGTTATTATGTGCCTGCGTTGAACATGAACATTATTTCTGGATCTTGTTTATTGCAAGACGGTTATTCATTTAAATCAGAGAATAATGGTGGTTCTATTTATATGAGTAACATCTTTTATGGTCATGCACCTATTGTGAATGGTTTATTTCTTCTAAATCTCGAAAGGGATGAAACACACATCCATAACATTGAGGCTAAGAGATGCAAAGTAGATAGTGATAATACTACTTATTTGTGGCAATCGCTGCTCAGGTCATATTGGTGTAAAGCGCATGAAGAAACTCAATTCTGATGGACTTTTGGAGTCTCTTGATTTTGAATCATTTGACACTTGTGAACCATGCCTCATGGGCAAGATGATCAAAACCCCGTTCTCCGGTATGATGGAGCGAGCAACGGACTTGTTGGAAATCATACATACCGATGTATGCGGACCGATGAGTGTTTCGACGCGCGGTGGATATCGCTATTTTCTCACTTTTACCGATGACTTAAGTAGATATGGGTATATCTATTTAATGAAACATAAATCTGAAACATTTGAAAAGTTCAAAGAATTTCAGAATGAAGTGGAGAACCATCGTAACAGAAAGATTAAGTTTCTACGATCCGATCGTGGAGGTGAATATTTGAGTTATGATTTTCTCACCCATCTCAAAGCAAACGGAATCGTTTCGCAACTCACGCCACCCGGAACACCACAGCGCAATGGTGTGTCTGAACGCCGGAACCGAACCCTATTAGATCTGGTCTGATCGATGATGTCTCATACTGATTTGCCGTTATCATTTTGGGGTTATGCATTAGAAACCGCTGCATTCACTTTAAATAGGCTCCATCTAAATCCGTTGAGACAACACCGTATGAACTGTGGTTTGGTGCTAAACCTAAGTTGTCGTTTCTTAAAGTTTGGGGATGCGAAGCTTACGTCAAGAAGTTGATGCCGGACAAGCTCGAACCCAAAGCGGAGAAATGCGTCTTCATAGGATACCCTAAGGAAACTATTGGGTATACCTTCTATCACGGAACCGAAGGCAAAGTGTTTGTCGCAAAGAACGGTTCCTTTCTTGAGAAGGAGTTTCTCTCGAAAGAAGTGAGTGGGAGGAAAGTAGAGCTAGACGAGGTTGTTGAACCTTCTCTTGAATTGGAGAGTAGCGCAGCACCTGAAATTGTTCCAAAGGTCACCGCACTTTGCAATGATAGAGGAAGCTAATGACAAGGATCATGAAGCTTGGACGATGTCGCCATCGAACGCGTCAGGGTCGACAAGGTCGCGTGCCCCTCCCGAGTGGTAATGGCAACCTGTCTTGGCCTTGTTAGTAGAAGAGTGAACCACGAACTATGAGGAAGCAATGATGAGCCCAGACTCTGAGAAATGTCTGGAAGCCATGAAATCCGAATTGGGATCCATGAGCGAAAACCAAGTATGGACTTTGGTGGACCCTCCTAGCGACCTAAAGGCCGTTGAGTGCAAATGGATCTTCAAGAAGAAAACGGACGCGATGGTAATGTTACGTTTATAAAGAACGGCTTGTCGCGAAAGGTTTTCGACAAGTTCAAGGTGTTGACTACGATGAGACTTTCTCTCCGTAGCAATGTTTAAGTCCATTCGGATTTTATTAGCAATTGCTGCGTTTCATGATTATGAAATATGGCGTAGGGATGTCAAGATCGCGTTCCTCAATGGCAACATTGATGAAGAGTTGTATATGATGCAACCAAGGTTTTGTCGATCCTAAGGATGCTGATAAAGTATGCAAACTTCAGCGTCTATTTATGGACAAGCAAGCATCTCGGAGTTGGAACCTTCGTTTTGGTCAAGTGATCAAGAGCTTTGGATTTGTTCCAAATTGCTACGAAGCTTGTATCTACAAGAAAGTGAGTGGGAGCTCGGTGACATTTCTGGTACTATATGTGGATGACATATTGATTATTGGAAATGACATTAACATGCTTAACGATGTGAAGAGTTATTTGAACAAGTGTTTTTCAATGAAAGACCTAGGTGAAGCTGCTTATATATTGGGCATCAAAATCTATAGAGATAGACAAAGACGCTTGATAGCTTTAAGCTAGAGTACATACCTAGACAAAGTTCTGAAAAGGTTCAGAATGGATAAGGCAAAGAAAGGTTCAGTGCCTATGTTGTCAGGTAAGATATTGAGCAAGGCTCAGTGTCCAGCTACGATAAATGATAGGAAAGCTATAAGCAAAGTGCCTTATGCCTCGGCCATAGGTTCTATCATGTATGCCATGCTGTGTACTAGACCGGATGTGTCCAATGCTCTTAGTTTGACGAGCAGATATCAAAGTGATCCAGGAGTGGAACACTGGACAGCCGTGAAGAACATCCTAAAGTACCTAAATAGGACTAAAGAAATGTTCTTAGTCTATGGGGTGATGAACAGCTCGTCGTAAAAGGTTACGTCGACGCTAGTTTCAACACCGACAAGGATGATTCTAAATCTCAGACAGGATACGTGTATATTTTGAATGGAGGAGCTATGAGCTGGAGAAGCTGCAAGCAAAGCGTGATCGCGGGATCTACAGTAGAAGCGGAATACATGGCTGCTGCAGAAGCGTCAAGTGAAGGAGTTTGGATCAGGAACTTCATCACTGAGCTTGGCGTGGTTCCAAGTGCATTGGACCCACTGGAGATATTGTGTGACAACACTGGCGCCATAGCACTCGCTAAGGAACCAAGATATCATCCAAAGACCAAGCATATCAACCGCAAGTTTCATATAATCCGAGATTATATAGCAGATGGAGATCTGAAGATCAGCAAAGTACATACAGATCTGAATGTCGCAGATCCATTGACTAAACCTCTTCCACATGTAAAACATGATCAGCACCTCAGTGCCATGGGTGTGAGATTGTTGCCAAATGTAAACTAGATTATTGACTCTAGTGCAAGTGGGAGACTGTTGGAATTATGCCCTAGAGGCAATAATAAAGATGTTATTATTATAATTCTTGTTCATGATAATGTTTATATTCCATGCTAGAATTGTATTAAGCGGAAAATTTAATACTTGTGTGGTTTGTGAACAACACCGTGTCCCTAGTACGCCTCTATGGACTAGCTCATTGATTAATGATGGTTAAGGTTTCCTAACCATAGACATAAGTTGTCAATTGATACTGAGATCATATCATTGGGAGAATGATATGATGGACAGACCCAAACTAAGCGAAGCAATTAGATCGTGTCATCGTGTTCATCTTTGCGAATCTTTTCTTATGTCAAATATTGTATTCCTTAGACCATGAGATAATACAACTCCCTGGTATCAGAAGAAAGCTTTGAGGTTATCAAACTCATCCTATGAGAGGGTGATCATAAAGGTGTCTCTCAGGTGATCTGAAAGTATCTGTTGGGTTGTATGTATCGAGATGGGATTTGTCCCTCCCAAGTCGGAGAGATATACTTCGGGCCCACTCGGTAATCGATATCAACAACGCTTGCAAGCATGTGGTTAAGGAGTTAATCACAAAGTGATATCGGATTACGGAACGAGTAAAGTACTTGCTGTGAACGAGATTGAACTAGGTATGACGGTACCGACGATCAAATCTCGGGCAAGTAAAATATCGCGAGACGAAGGGAATATATATATGGGATTGATTGAATCCTGGCATCGTGGTTCATCTGATATGATCATTGATGAATGTGTGGGAGTCAACATGGGTTTCCAGACCCCGCTGTTGATTATTGATTTTAGATCATGTCTGCATATTCTCGAACCCGAAGGGTCACACACTTAACGTGTCTCGACGCTAGGATGGATTGGATAATTGGTTTATGAGTTTTTGTTCAGAGTCTCGGATGGGATCCGGGACATCACGGGAGGTTCCGGAATGGTCCGGAGAATAAGATTCATATAAGGCAGTGCAGTTTTTGGAGTTCGGAATTGTTCCGGGTTAATCGGTATTGTACCGGAAGCTTCTAGAACCTTCCGGAAGGGGGCCAACGTGGTCCCACCTATCGGGAGGGGGCATGGGCCTATGAGGGAGTGCCCTGGCCGCATTGGGCCAGGGGCACAAGGCCCCATAGGGCCCAGCCGGCCAACCAAGGGATAAACCCTAATTGGAGCTTCTAGAAGGGGGGGTTTCCTTGCCCCCCACTCCTCCCTACTTTGGCCGCCGGCCTAGGGCTTGGGGGAGGGGTTAGGGCTGGCTACCACCCCTCTATATATAGAGGGCTGGGGCGCACCACCCCCCCACACCTTCCCCTCAAGCCTAGTCGCCCTGCTGCCCTCCTCTCTCTCTCCCTCCCGACTGCGTGTAGGCGAAGCCCTACTGCAGAAACTCTCCACCAATTGCACCGCGCCGTCGCGTTGTAGATTCAACCCATCTCTCCACCATACTTGCTGGACCAAGGAAGGAGGAGACGTCGAGGTGCTGCACGTGTGCATCTCACGGAGGCATCGCCACTTGTGGTGCTAGATCGGATCGGATCGCGAGGAGGAGAAGCGAGTACGACTACATCACCCACGTTCCGACGAACATTCCGCTGTGCGAATCTTCAAGGGTATGAAGATCTAATCCAATCTCTCTCGTTGTTTGCATCTCCTAGATTAGATCTTGGCTTCCCTCTGTTCGCATCCGTAGAAATTTTTTATTTACTATGCCGCGAAACCCTTCACTATTAATATATAAATTCATGTAGAAATCTATAAACCCATTGTAATAGTAATTAAATCATAGAAAAAGATCTACAACTCCGATTAAGGTGAATCCAATTGCTACTGGTTCGTAATAATGTCCTCTATCTAGTACACTTCATTATAAATTTAATACGGCAATTAGTACAGAAGTTTCAATAGAACTATTAAAACCACTATATTGGCAATAAAGATTTAATAATAAATACCCTATTGCGTTAAATGATCTCCTGCATGCATCATATAATCTAGTAATGTTCAGAGAACTACAACCATTGTGACTCATTAAATTGTCATGCATGTATTTGTTCATCATTGTTTTCTTGTATTGTTGCACTGTTGCATGTTTGCAATGTTTTGAATGGTGTGTTTATTTTGCACTTGTTTTAATCGTTAGGTTGCGAGGAGTGCAACGTTTGTAATTGTGACGAGTGCAACGATTGCAATTGTGAGGATTGTTTGAACGCCTACATCAACTAAAGGCAAGTGGCACTATCATAATTGTCCTATTATTTTTCCTATGCATTATAGTTGTTTTTAGTAGAAGTGCATGTGTAGGAATATTTTGCACTATGTGCTATGCTATGCTATGTCCTATTTAGGATATCCTTTTGTATCTTGCTTAGTGGAAATATCATAGTTGTAGTATGCTTAGCCTTGCTATAGATTCAGGATGGAGAATCATGTTATGAGTATTGTGAGTTATTGGAAAAGCTATGTTTTATATAACAAAACAAGTACTTAATGAATCACCTGGGTGGAATATTGTTGTTGTTGAGTTTTGAAGAAGTGGCAACGAAGAGGACCATATCTTTGGCTACCTCTCGTGTGTGCACTAGAATAAGACCACCTAGGCATCATAGAGATTGGTCATGTTTCTCGTACAGTAGCTTCCGTGTACAGCCACATGCTAATATGGGCTCTGGCTTGGTTAATTACATAGCGGAAGACCCTTTGCATTGGTATATCTCCAGGTTAACTAGAATTGTGTATTGGAGGTTATATCCTTGCATTGGTGCCTATTAGACGTTCTAGGATTGTGTATTGGGAGGACTTCTATGGAAAGACATTGTCACATTTTCGATCTGCCGGTATACCAATTGGTGTGCACTAAACCAGCGGCCACTGGTGGCGTCAAGGCGAGATTATGTCGTGTGGGTAAAGTGTACAACTTCTGCAGAAGATATAAATCTAATCGATTAGTCGTGTCCCCGGTTATGGACTATATTGAGCAACTAAGGCCTGAAGCTTATGGATTATCTCGACATTCTAATTTCTTAATAAAATTTGATGGTTGAACAAGGGATTATGAGCACTTGCTGTTGGCCAATGTGGTTAGACAATTTTCAGAAAGGATTAAAACTATTTGAAATGTTAGGGTAAAACTATTGCTTTATGCAAATGAGCCTGAACTCCACCTAGCCAAATATGCATGTAGTTGATAGATCCTTTGTACTCATTAGTTC
The DNA here is from genome assembly GCA_023614405.1 of Avena insularis. Lineage (NCBI taxonomy): Eukaryota > Viridiplantae > Streptophyta > Magnoliopsida > Poales > Poaceae > Avena > Avena insularis. The sequence continues at coordinate 276,519,996 of CM042697.1, forward strand.
TACTTGCCAATACATTCAAAGTATTGACCATTCGTGGCTGCAACTTTTCATGTTGCAGGTTATATCGTTTCTAAGTGATCGTTATAGGTCGTGAGACTCCACTCAAGGATTGTTCGCCTGTGGAACATTTGAAGGATGGAGATCTACCCTATATTGCTTTCCGCTGTGGTATAATGTAAATTCTGGATCATATTTGTTGTATTTATGATGCACAGTTATATTTGGTATTCATTTTGTACTGTGTGTGCCAGTGAACCGATCCAAGGATTGACACTATACACATGAACTTAGCCTTATCAGGCGAGGGTGTTACAAGATGGTATCAGAGATGTGCGTTGACTGTAGGATCGTGACCTTAGAAATAGATTAGCAATAGGAGACCCCTATTAGGAGAACTGTCATATTATATATTTATTAGAGTTCTTATATTCCTTGTTTATCTTTTTCAGAACCTCTTTTGTTCAAAATTTGTAGTTGTCCATTCCTTTGATACATGTAAGAGTGTTGCCTATAAGTAGAATAAGAAATAAGGTGATACAAATGAATGACTTATCGTGTTTGTTTAGATCTGGACTACCATATTTTATCTTTTTAGGAGACCATCGCTATCGTGTTAGCATATTGATCTTACCAACTTATGTGGTATGACAATATTAGTTGCTTTCTTTTTTGTATTGAGTTATTTTGTATGATGAATTGTTTAGGATCAGTTAGTTTTGAAATTCTAAAGTTGCTGGAGTTTTCATGAGGTTTTTTGATTAGTTTAATGGTGCCAATTGATGGAAATTTGTGAGATTACTGCTGCAGATTTGTGCCTAACCTGTTGTACCGCGCGATTTTTCATATTTTATGGGTAAATCAGAAAAATCTGAAAACATTGGATCTCGAGAGTAATTACCTTTACTACTTGCACAAAAATTGGCTAAAATTCCTGACGAGTTTAAGGTGCCCAGAAAAATTCGTGAAACCTGCTGTACTGTTTTGACAGATTTAGTGTATTGCTTATTTGTTGCTCTATTCTACTCTAGTATTGTCCCCAACTTTTCAAACTATTTTGTGGTTATATACTGCTAGCTTTAAACCCCTGTAACGTTGTATTGCAAGTTTTTCTTGTGTGTTGATTGTTTGCTTGTTTGTGACATTGATTGCTTTATATAGTTATGGGTAGAAATACTTCTCTTAGTCTTCTTCTATCTATACTCATCTATGCTATCCCAAACAGATGTCGTCTCGTCGTCAACCCACTAGGATGGAGCAGTTGATAGCAGCACAGGCACAACTATCACAAGTGGTGACTCAATTCATAGCAAACAACAACAACCCAACCCAAGTGGATGCACTCACTAGGTTCCTGAAGCTAAGGCCTGCAAAATTCTCAAACACACCTGAGCCTATGATTGCACTTGATTGGCTGCGCTCGGTGAATAAGGACTTAGTAACAGTTGGATGCACGGATGAAGAGAAAGTGAGATTTGCTGCCCACCTACTTGAAGGACAAGCAGCTACTTGGTGGGACACCTTTCAAATCACCCACCCCATTGATACAATCACCTGGGAGATGTTCGAGGAAGGATTCAAGACAAACCATGTCTTGTCTGGAGTCATGAGCCTAAAGAGAAAGGAATTCTGTGATCTACACCACCATGATCACACGGTGTCGGAGTACATAGAGGAATTCACCAATTTGTCTCGCTATGCTCCAGAGCATGTCGACACTGATGATAAAAGGAAAGAGAGATTTCTGGATGGACTGAGTGATGAGCTCTCGGTTCAGCTATCAGTAGTTTACACTCCCACTTTCCAGGACCTAATGGACAAAGCTAGAATTCTTGAGGAAAAATAGAGGCAAGTTGAGGAGCGCAAGAGGAAGCACAACAACAACTGCAACTCAGGATCATGTCAGAGAATCTGTACCTTCCATAATGGGAATGGAAACTCTGGACATCACATGCATGAAGGCAACGAACATGACCACCATGGGCACGAGGACCACCAAAACAATGATGGAATTAATAGTGGTGATGAGGGTAGTCAAGACATGATGGAAATAGTGTCCTTAACCATCATAAGAAGTCCAAAAAGAAGGATATAAGCCAGCTATAGTGTTACAATTGCAAGGAACTGGGCATTATCGCCGATTGCTCGAGAAGAAAAAAGAAGAAGGCTGAGAAGAAGAAGAATGCTCGAAACTCTAATGGGAACAAGCCTAATCCAATCCAGAAGGGGAACGTGAACCACCTCAACATTTACCACCTCTTTGGTGAAGGAGTCATTGAAGAGCTGGATGAAGATGATATATGATAAATGGTAGCAACTTTGGTGTGCCAAGAAGCTCACATATTTCCAAGAGAACGCAGGAGAAGCAACCTAGACAGTTTTCCTTTAAGGGTGGTACAACCCTGGTGTACCTTGAACCTACTTCTTTCTAGCCCTTTCCAAATCTCGGGACGAGATTTCTTTTAAGGGTGATAGCCTGTCACATCCCGAAATTCTCCTAATTTTGGAATCTGAAATAAATAAAATAAGCTTGACTGATTGTTTGACTTTGTTGAAAATTCTCAAAGAAAAGAAACTTTTTGAATTGAAAACCCTCTCGACCTTGAATTCAAAACCTTATATTCTTTTGTTATGACCTAAGTAGCCATATAGGCAAAAGGGCATGGATTGACTATAGATTGTAGAAAGTGTGTGCAAGATTTCAAAATTGAAAATCATGAAGCATGCATGAACATCATTGCATATAAAACCTAAGAAGCAAACAGGGTTTCCCAAAAATAAATTCAAAACCCTAAATGTGATTTCCCCATTCTAAGTACAACCCATGAGTTATGGCTTTTTCCATAGTAACAATTAAGAAAAGGAATTCATGAAGGGTGTACATTTATAGATATCAGTTTTAGAAAACCATAGAAATTGGTTTGGTGGATTTTGGAGATCAAAATAAAAAAATGAATTATATAAAAAGAAGGGAATAAAAGAAATGAAATAAAAGCCCTATAAACCAAACACAACTTTTAATAGTTGAAGTATTTGAAATATACGAAAAATAGGTTAATTATTCTCCTAAAATAAACCTTGTAAAATTACAAATTTCTAGAAATTTGTCTGACCTATATTGGATGCCTAAAACAAAACCTAGAAAATAAAACAGAAAAAGAAAATGGAAAAGGACAAACACTAAACCCTACCCAGACCAAACCGGCCCAGCCCGGCGCCCCCTTTTCCCCTTCCTCCCCCTTTTCTGTGGCCCTTCTCTGCCGCTCGCCCATGCGCGCAGCGCAGCAGCTAGCAGCCTAGAGCCAGCCCATCTACAACCTAGCCCGCAAATCCCCTCTCCCTCTCTCGCTGGCAAGTGGGCCCGTCGTCCATCGTCTTCCTCCTCCCAGGATCAGAGACAAAGATGAACACATCTCGATACCCCGATTCAATCCCCTCTCCCTCTCTCGCTGGCAGTGGAACACCTCCGGCCACCCACAGTCGACATTCCAGGAATAATAAGACGAGGAGGAGGACGCCACCGAAATCGCCACCGTCGTCCGCATCTCGTGGACATACTCACCTCCGCCAGGGACTGCCAAAACGATGGCCACCATCACCGCATGCGCCCTCCACAGCCGCGCCGCCTCCCATTGTCATCACCACCGTCTTCCAGCCGACGATGGCTCGCCAACGTCACCGTCCCCCGTTCGATCTCTAGCGAACGATCCAGATCGTGCGAGCCGAGCCCAGCCGCAGCCGAAGCGGAGCCAAGACTCAACCCAAGCCGGAGCCCAAGCCATCAAACAGCCACCGCTGGATCTTGATCAGACGCATCCAAATGAATCACTCACTGAAGAGGTATCGTCCATTCAAAACACGCCACATGTCGCTAGCACGCCTGATTTTCTGGAAATAGATTTAAATAGGCAGAAAAACATGTAAACTTGTAAAATGCATATAAAAATATTTGTAAGTCCATAATTTACAAATAAGATATCCTTGGATTCAGAAAAATGTGAAGAATATTAATATGCTGTTAGATCAGACCTTTACTGTATATAATTACTGCAGTAATTTAAATGATTTAGTGGTCCTTTTTAGAGTAAATAAATCATAGTAAATTATCTACAGATCATAAAAATATAAATAAGATGTCCTTGGAATCCTTGTTTCATTTAGAATAAGTATCTGGCATCATAAATAATTTTTGTCGAAGACAAATAAATTAATTGATTTAAACCCTTCTACCTAGTATTTAAATCACAGAAAATTTACCAAAACTCCAAAATTAGTGAAACCAATTGCCATTGTTTTGTATACAGAATATCTATCCAAAAAAATTGGATACCAAATTATTTGGTACAGTTAAGATATAAATTCATGCAGAAATCTCTAAACCCATTGTAATAGTAATTAAATCATAGAAAAATATCTGCAACTCCGATTTAGGTGAATCCAATTGCTACTGGTTCGTAATAATGTCCTCTATCTAGTAAACTTCATATATAAATTTAATACGGCAATTAGTACAGAAGTTTCAATAGAACTATTAAAACCACTATATTGGCAATAAAGATTTAATAATAAATACCCTATTGCATAAATGATCTCCTGCATGCATCATATAATCTAGCAATGTTCAGAGAACTAATTACAACCATTGTGACTCATTAAATTGTCATGCATGTATTTGTTCATCATTGTTTTCTTGTATTGTTGCATTGTTGCATGTTTGCAATGTTTTGAATGTTGTGTTTGTTTTGCACCTGTTTTAATCGTTAGGTTGCGAGGAGTGCAACGTTTGTAATTTTGATGAGTGCAACGATTGCAATTGTGAGGATTGTTTGAACGCCTACATCAACTAAAGGCAAGTGAAACTATCATAATTGTCCTATTATTTTTCCTATGCATTGTAGTTGTTTTTAGTATAAGTGCATGTGTAGGAATATTTTGCACTATGTGCTATGCTATGCTATGTCCTATTTAGGATATCCTTTTGTATCTTGCTTAGTGGAAACATCATAGTTGTAGTATGCTTAGCCTTGCTATAGATTCAGGATGGAATATCATGTTATGAGTATTGTGAGTTATTGGAAAAGCTATGTTTTATATAATAAAACAAGTACTTAATGAATCACCTGGGTGGAATATTGTTGTTGTTGAGTTTTGAAGAAGTGGCAACAAAGAGGACCGTATCTTTGGCTACCTCTCGTGTGTGCACTATAAGAAGACCACCTAGGCATCATAGAGATTGGTCATGTTTCTCGTACAGTAGCTTCCATGTATAGCCACATGCCAATATGGCTCTGGCTTGGTTAATTACATAGCGGAAGACCCTTTGCATTGGTATATATTCAGGTTAACTCGAATTGTGTATTGGAGGTTATATCCTTGCATTGGTGCCTGTTAGACATGCTAGCATTGTGTATTGGGAGGACTTCTATGGAAAGACTTCGTCACATTCTCGATCTGCCGGTATACCAATTGGTGTGTACTAAACCAGCGACCACTGGTGGCGTCAAGGCAAGATTGTGTCGTGTGGGTAAAGTGTAGAACTTCTGCAGAAGATATAAATCTAATCGATTAGTCGTGTCCCCGGTTATGGACTATATTGAGCAACTAAGGCCTGAAGCTTATGGATTATCTCGACATTCTAATTTATTAATAAAATTTGATGGTTGAACAAGGGATTATGAGCACTTGGTGTTGGCTAATGTGTTCAGACAATTGTCAGAAAGGATTAAAACTATTTGAAATGTTAGGGCAAAAATAATTGCTTTATGCAAATGAGCCTGAACTCCACCTAGCCAAATATGCATGTAGTTGATAGATCCTTTGTACTGATTCGTTCTACTTGCCAATACATTCAAAGTATTGACCATTCATGGCTGCAACTTTTCATGTTGCAGGTTATATCGTTTCTAGGTGATCATTAGAGCATCTCCACGTGCCTACCTAGGAGGCCGATCCAGACGCCAAATTTTGGTCCAGACGCCGAAAATCGGCCCAGTCGCGTACCTAGGGACCTGTTTTCGTCCGGATTTCGGCGGGTTTTGGTCCGGCCTACCCAGGTCGTACCCAGGATCCTGGGTACGCCCTAGGGACACCGGACTCGGCGAAAACGGGCGTGGGCCAGCTCTGTCAGTGAGGGAAGGCACACTCCCGCCAATTCGCCGAGCTCCCCGCCCTTTTCTTCCCTCCTCTCGCCTTTCTTCCCCATTCCCCCACCCCTGAAGCTCCGCCGATCACCACGCCCGACATGCCGCCCAAGAGTTTCGTCCAACCCAGATCGATCCTTGGCGAGGGTCCGGCGGAGAAGAAGGCGAGGAAGCCGAGAGGGCCACCGACCATGTCCTCGGCGGAGTGGGAGAAGAGGGAGCACACCAGGCAGATCTCGTCGGCCGAGCGGAAGGACAGGAAGGAGAGGGATAAGCTCCGGCAGCAGCATGCGGAGGAAGAGAAGGCGATGGTGAAGGCGGCGGCGGAAGAATAGGCGATGGTGAAGGCGAATCAGGCTACGGCGATGCGTTCGGCGTTGATGGCCGCGCCGTACCCACCACACTGGGGGAGCCAGGCTAGAGTCGGCTCGCCCACTGGCTTCTCGCCGATCTCTCCGGCCAACTTCCAGGAGAGCCAGGCGGCTGCTCGGCAGAGGTACTCCCCTTCGCCGGAGTTCGACGGAGGCTTCAACCCGAACGTGCTCTTCCCCTACCCGGCGCCGCGCCACACTTCTCCCTTCGGCGTCGACATCAACATCCCCTACTCGGCCTCTCCGGCGTACGCAAGCCCTGTTTTGCACCGCGGACCGCTGCCCTTCGGCGGAAGCTCGGCGCCCTTCGGCGAGGCCGACGCACGCAACCTGTTCGGCAGAATGCCGGGCGCTCTTCTGGCCGGCATGACCGCCGAGGCCTACATGGAGGACCTGATCGCTACAGGCTCGGCATCCAACCACCCCTCCTTCTTCACGGATGAGCAGACCCGGGCCAACGCCGAGCGCGGCATCGAGTCCCAAGACCTCGTCGAAGTAGATGCTGAGGAGACCCAGGCCGAGCAGACGCAGCCAGAGGACGCCAAGATTGAGGAGAAAGGCAAGAAGGGGAAGAAGAAGCCGGGAACTTCGGCGGATGCTCGGCTCAAATGGACCGTGGCCGAGGACACCTGCCTCGCCGAAGCTTGGAAGACGGTGAGCATGGATCCAATCACCGGTGCGAACCAAAATTCTGACAATTATTGGCGATGCGTGAAGGCAGCATTCGACGAGCGAAGAATGTGCGACCCAAAGTATCGCAAGATCCACATGGAGCGAGGGGAGAAGGCAATAACGAACCACTGGGCGATCATCCAAACTGCGTGCAGCAAGTGGCACAGTTGCGTGGAAGAAGTCGACCGCACACAAGCCAGTGGGGAGAACATGGACAACAAGGTACTAGTGAACACTATCTTTGTCGTGCACTCTTTTGACACACTCGCGAACATGGACAACTTGACACACTTCTATTTTGTAGCTGCGTCGTGCACTTCTTCTGTTTCGAGAGGACATGAAGATGGAGTTCAAGTTCCATCATGTATTTGAGAAAATCGAGCATTGCGAGAAGTGGCGGGACACTCGCCTGAGTCTCTCCAAGAGCAAAGACGGCGTCTACAACCCCGAGGCCCCGGCCGCTGCTGCCAGCGAAGGAAGACCTGAGCTCGGCCAGAAGAAGGCGAAGATGCTCAAGGCCGTCGAACCTCCCGCCGAGCGTCTCCAGGCTTCGATCGAGAAATGCCTCGCCGACACGAGGGCGCAGGCCGAGAAGAGGTCTGAGAAGAGCTAGGAGCACTGGAAGAAGCTGATGGAGACACAAGGGGAAAAGGTGGCCCTCATCAAGGCCAACCTCACCGAGAAGAAAGCCAGCCTCGCCAAGAAGAAGGCCAACTACGCCGCCAAGAAGCGCCACACGGACCTCAAGTTCCTCATGCGCGGCGAGGACACATCGAAGATGAGCTCGCCGGTCAAGGCCTAGTACATGGCGCAACGTCAGGCCATCCTGGAGGGCATGACCACGGCTTCTCCTGCCCCTTCCTCTCCGCCGAACGTGCCAGCGCCAAACGCTCCCACGCCGAGCTCTCCTTCAACTTCCTCCCACCCGGGGGCCTTCACCGGCGAGATGGACGACAAGGCTGCCTCGGCCACGCCACAGGAGCCCATCTGCATCAACGACAGAGAGTTGTTTCCCTGTTATGTAATAAAAATATGTCGCCGAACTTGTAGGCGCATCTGTCGAATACCTTATGGCCGAGCACTCGCTGGCGGGAACTATGTAGATTCAAATATATAGCCGTTTTGTCCGCCTGGGTACTCGGCCTGGGTAGCCGAGTGGGAAACTGGGCGTACCCAGGCCGAAAACTTGAGCCGTCCGGCCTGAAAAAGGTTCATATTTCGGCCTGGGTTCGGCCAACGAGTGGAGATGCTCTTATAGGTCGCGAGACTCCACTCAACGATTGTTCGCCTGTGGAACATTTGAAGGATGGTGATCTACCCTATATTGCTTTCTGCTGTGATATAATGTAAATTCTAGATCATATTCGTTGTATTTATGATGCACAGTTATATTTTTTATTCATTGTATACTGTGTGTGCCAGTGAACCGATCTAGGGATTGGCACTATACACATGAACTTAGCCTTATCAGGCGAGGGTGTTACACTTGCTTTCCTCTGTTGACCTTGAGCTTGATGCGACCAGAATGAGTGCTTCCATCAACCTCACGCTACACAGACTTATTGGCCCGACGATCCCTCTTGCCCCTGTTAGTTTCCTCGGGCACATACTCGTCACTCACATAGTCATCATCTTCACCCAAGGACATGGTTTCCCTTGAAGGAAAGCACCAAGATCCCTTGAGGAGGAAGAACACAAAAATTCTCCCAAACCACCACAAGATGTAGAAATTCCTTCGGTGGAGATCCTCAAAAGGTCCTTCTACACGATATGGTGGCTCGATCTATAGATCCTAGGGGTGGAAACACCATAGGAGAGGAGGGGAGGGTGGGAGGGGAGGGTGGGAGGGGCGATAATGGAGGGATAGGAGGTCAGGGGAAGTGAAAAGGTAACTGGTGGAGGGGTGAGAGCGGACCAGGAAGAAGAAGGAGCAAAAGATTCTAGATCCCGGTGTGAAACCTGGTTCAACCGAGATCCAGACTGGACTAGTCGATCCACAGGCCGAGCAAATTGAACTTAAAACCGAATCTAGAAACGGGGAGATTACGAGGAAGATTCAGTGGTGAGTCTGGTCAACCGGCTCTAGGACTAGAGCACTCGGTTTGGACCGGGCTGACTACCGAAGTTCATTCAGTAACCTTCTGTATGCAGGTTCGTTTAGACTCAGTTGAATTCCAACATGTACACCGGACAGTCCGGTCCTGGAGCCAGTTAAACTGGGCCATAGATCGGAAGCACCAAAAACTTTGAATTGTATTTTTCATAAAATAGAAGATTTTCGAGGATGGCATGTGCATGTAGAAGAAGATAGTAGACTCCAAAGGGGTATAGGAAGCAGGTTATCTAAGGATGCCTATTGGAAAAGAACCAAGTTTAAGCACACAATAACAACAATAGGCATGATTCGAGAATATCGAGAACCATAAGAAAATGCAAATGAACTCATAAAGCCTCGAGAGAGAAATCATTATGATGCATCAGAGGCAAAGAATTGGCGGGGGATTTCTCCCCCTATGTTTAAGCACACATGTCATGGAGCCTCAAAGATAGATGATTGGACCTATATCATGACACGAGATCAACTTATGTTGCACACATAGGTATGCATCAAACCAAGAATGTGGTAAGATGACTATCCCTACATGTGTTGCACGACTAGGCTACATAGCATGTTAAGAGCAAGAATATAGTGCAAGAAGTAAATCAATCCTAGTGTAGAGGATCTAGGGATACCGAGTTCTCGCCTCAACATGACAAAACGTGCTTGATCCAAAGGTTTCGTGAAGATGTCCACCAATTGGAACATTGTACCCACATGAGTGAGATTGATGTCACCATTTGCGACATGGTCACGTAGGAAGTGGTGGTGAATGTCAATATGTTTGGTGCGGCAATGTTGGACGGGGTTATTGGTGATCTTTATTGGCACCGTACCAAGAGACACACCATGGTCTTTCAAGGTTTGCCTCATCCATAACAATTGAGAACACCAAGATGATGTGGATATGTATTCGGCTTTGGCGGTGGAGTTTTGTTTCTTGGATGACCAACTCACCAACAACCGGCCAATGAATTCGCAAGCCCGGGAGGTTGACTTTTGGTCAACCTTATCACCGTACCAATCCGCATCCGAATAGCCAACAAGCTCAAAGGTTGACCCCTTTGGATACCAAAGCCCGAGAGTAGGAGTGAGAACAAGATAACTAAAAATATGTTTGAACGCCATCAAACAAGCACACATTCCAACACTTAACATGATATCCGGCCTAGAAGCACAAAGGTAGAGCAAGGAACCAATCATAGAGCGATACACCTTTTTATCCACGTCCTTCTCACCTACTCCAAGACCAAGTTGCCCATTTAGCGACATGGGTGTCTTCGTGGGATTAGCATTGGTCATCTCAAACTTCTTGAGCGTGTTCTTCACATACTTCTCTTCGGAGATGAAGGTGCCATGAGCAAGTTGCTTCATAATGAATCCTAGAAAGTACTTCAACTCCTGCATCGTGGACATCCTAAATTTCATAGTCATCAACTTGGCAAAATCTTTGTTGTGAGATTCGTTAGCTCCACCAAAGATAATATCATCAACATAAATTTGAACAATGAATAAGCCAACCCCTTTACCCATTTGGTGAAAAGGGTGGAATGACCTTACCCACGCTAAACCCCATTTCATTATTGGCACATGGTTGTACACGTAAGCTACCAAATAAAGAAGCCAGTCATTTTCTCTAGATACCTGGGTGCCTTTCCGCAATGATACCACCAAAAAATGTCAATCCCATCACACCCAAGAGATTCATTGATTAAGTTGTTTCCAGTTTCGCAAACCAATACTTTAGAACAAATTTTAAGTGATGTAACCCAACCCTCGTCTATCATAGCACGGATAAACGCATCTACCAACGCTGCCTCAACTATAAGAGATCCCCACCACATAATAGGACATAGCATAGCAATAGTAGTACCTATTCATGCATCTACAAAATACACCATAATGCATTGAAAATAGTAGGACAATATCATGAACAAAATAGCATCTACTTGCCTTGGCTGCAGCGGTCAAAATATCAATCCTCACATGAGCAAGCATTGCACTTGTCACAATCTACACGGCACAGTTGCGACACATAAACAATCCATACACAATCATAGACAAATGCACAAATACATGCATGGAATCTTAATAAAATCTTCAGTAGAATTTGCATGTACTCTTTTCATTATGACTACTGATAACATGCATGGAAAAGCTTTGATGCAACAAAACCATTTGTTAAGAATTGGTGATCCCATGAATAGGTTTTTAAGCAAATAATAAGCTCATGTTGTGTAGTGTTGTAAAAATATGGGCTAAAGGTACTGCATAGACAATCCAATTTACAACCAGGGGCAACTAGAATTACATCAAAAAGGACTTATAGATCTTTTTATATAATTAAAATACTCCAAAACACATTAAAATGCTTCTAAATTTATATGTATTGTAAACCTGCCATTTTTAATTCGGGAACAGGTTCTACTCTTTCTTGTGATTCCATAGACATATTATTTGCAATTTTATAAATAGTATTTATTTTCTTATGAATTTATTACTCCAAAAAGGTTAGTAAATTGTTTTAAATAGTTATAAAAAACCTTACAGTACTTGCCTAAACCAACTGCATATTTATGATCTACATGAATTTAGCTTTCCATCGGTATATCATTTGCTATTTTTGGAACAGTAGATTATTTAATTTTTACAAGTTTAAACCATTTTCTGCAATTTTTACATTCATTAAAACATTTTTATTAATCTCCTGCACAGTCAGCGCTGACTGGTCAGGGGTCAATGCGGTCCGCGATCCTGGCCATTGGCCGCGAATCGAACGGTTGGCGCGGGGCTCACCGGTGTCAGCTGGCGGCGGTGCACACGGTGGCGCTGCGACGGCTCCGGTGGTCCTTGTCAGCGGCAAAGCGGTCTACGACGAGCGGAGACTGACGGCGATCCCAGGGGCGGTGTCGGCGTGGCGGGAGGCTTCCGCTAGTGACAACGGTAGGCGGCTGAACTGGCATGGCGGAGGCAGACTCTGGCGGCGTCGAGGCGGCGACTCGCTGTCCTACAGGCGAGGGGAAGAAGTTAAGGAGGGGCGGCATGAAGCTGCGAAGAGGGGAAACAGAGAAGGCATGCACGAGACAAGATCGTACCGACGACAATGGCGGTGGCAGCGGTGGACATACTACGGCAAGAAATCGGGCGGCGTAGCGGCTCAGAAATCTATGGTTCCAAGGGGGGTTTTGGAGAGGAGTGATATCCCACAAGTATAGGGTATCGTCTGTAGCCTTTTCGATAAGTAAGAGTGTCGAACCGAACGAGGAGCTAAAGGTAGGATAAATATTCTCTCAAGTTATATCAACGACTGATATAACTCTACGCACACTAAACGTTTGCATTATCTAGGAAATAAAACTAGAGCAATAATACAAGTACAGCTTTGCATGATAATAAATAACAAGAAAGTAAAGCTAGTTGCTGTAGCAATAAAATACACTAAACTAACAGGACCATGACTGTGGAATAGTGGTGGTAATTGTGGTGGCTTTGTCCAAGTTTAATTAGCGAATAAATCGGGTTCATTGTTTTCGATGCAGTTTTCTATGTGGGAGAGACTAAATATACATGCGCTTTACTACTTGGAATTACATATACTATATGATTGGATTGTTAGCAAACATCCGTAACTACTAACAATGCATTAAGGTTTCCCCAACCATAGCCTTAAGTTAATGGTTCTCTTACTCTCATACGTGCAACGTTCCGGTTCGTGTCCTTAGGTTTCTGTCACTTCGGCAGAACCTCCCCCTTCCTCTTACACATACTACAAACCCTATGATGTTTAATCCATGCGCGCAAAAATATAATGGACACCAAAGGACTGTACCATATCAACATACAACTCTAATGAACCAAAGACGTTCAACCATTCAATCTAAGAACAAAGAAACTACACAAACATGACATAGATCATAGGATTATAACTTATAGAATCAAACACCATGTTTACATAGGATGGTACAGAGGAGTGTGGAAGGATGAACCATTGAGGATTAGTTGATGGAGATGGCGGTGAAGGTGGTGAAAAGGGCGGCGGCAACGCGGGGGACTCCTTCCCCGCCGCCGGTATCGTGGGGGAGCACCGCCCTTGAGCCCCCTTCCTTCATGGATTTTTGGGAGCCACCCCATGGAGATGGGATTCATGGGGGGGGGGGGGGGAAACGTGGCTTTGGTGGATGCAAATTCGTCGGTGGAGATATCCTCCACGAATTAGGTTTTCTCTCTTTATATAGCTTCTCGGATTCCCGTCATCCCATCTTGGGATGCAGTAAATCAGGACTAGAGGGCCCGTCCGGATTCGGAATCAGCTAAATTTTATGTTCAGAATGTTTGTCGCGAAATTTCCTACAACTTTAGAGTTCAAGAGTTTTCCGTTTGACGCTGTCTTCAACCCAAAACGTGACTATCTTCAAAAAGAGTTCTAAGACAGATTTCTGAAAAATCCCAATTTGACTCCAACAAGGGTTCCACTTGTATTCTTAATAATTCCTACACATCAAAGTGTAAAACAAGAATATTGTGCACTTTTGCAACTATTAGTAGGTTAGTCCAAATAACTCATAAACTTTATATAAAAATAAGTGCCAAAAAAATAATATTAGCATAAACCATCAAAAATTATAGATACGTTATGGACGTATCAAGGAGGAAGTGGGGATTTGTAACATCCCAGCATTAGAGCCTAGAAATAAGTTGAACCCAGATGTGTGCATTGCATTCATGCATAGAAAATCCGAATAATTTTCGCGCTTTTAAACAAAACTTGTCAAGGTGATTGAAGCTTCTCTTAACTTGATGGAATTGAAGTAGATCATCAAGTTGATTGCGATAAGTTTCAATAAGACCTTTGTTAAAATCTCATCTTGGGTAAGAGAGATTTGATCTAAGGGTATATCAAAATATACCATAAGTTAAACCTTAATATAATGTGAATTATATCTGATCAATTAGGTGATCAGCTTATAGTATTCATTATAATCATGCATAAGAATCAAGTTAAGGATATAAAACAAATAATAAGAATGTAACCACTATGTCTTAAATTCCATATGCATACATTCTGAGAATCATAATAACACCTAAATCCTAAAAACTCTTTTGATGAGTTGGAATTGGAAAGATATTAAGTTAAGTTCATCCACTATATATATATATATCTTTCTTTCTATACAATCTTTATGGAATTTATCTCAAAATGCGTTGTTCATTAATGTTGGATAACTTCCCATTGATTCACAACTTCTTTAACTATTAGTCTTTGATCTATTATTTGATCTTATCAGAACATCTACTCAAATCTTCTAATGAGTGCATAGTCCATCAATAACCTTAATCTAATATAAGATACTAAGAAGATAATTTCCAGGCAATAAAAGGTGGGATTGATAAAGCCCTGTTTAGCCAACTAAGAACTTCAGTAATAAATGATTAAAGTATTATAATGGTAATGCTTTGGCCACCAACATGGAATGCTTATATTTAGTATAGGTAATATTGGTGGGTAGAACATGGTTGGAACCTTAGTAAAGATAGGTGATCCTAGAGAAGTCTTTGCAAACCCCATAAATATAATTCAGGGATTGAAGTATAAGTCATGAGGGTTAAGTAATTAAGATGGTGTTATTCACCTTAAAGAATAATCAACTTTAGAGAAAGATTAGTGATGGAAGATAATCAACAGTAGAATAGTAAATACAACCAACCAAGGATATGAACAAATTATAAAATGCCTTTGTATCAAACTCATTGGATTCATACATAAGTTTAGAAAAATGATGTATTGAATAAGAGGATCTTAATAAGTAAGTTCATCAAACTAACCCTGATGATGGAAAGAAAGAGGTATTATATCTAGGAAAGGAATTCCTTAATTAGAGATTCCAGATTGTGAAATATAATTACATGTAATAGATAATTTTCCTATTTAATCTTGGTAAACAATCAACTCTAAATCTTAAATCAAAACATATTATCCATCTCATAATGTTAAACCATCATCTGATGCTCATAACACTTTATAGAAATATTTCCTAATAACAAATTACATAAGCATATCTCTATTCATTTCAACCATAATCACTATATGTGCCGAAGTATAACTTTATAAGTTCACTCCTATAAAACACTCTAAATTCAATCTTCCTATTAAAAAAGAAGATTTTATCAAAGACTCTATACACAAGGCAATATACTGAATTATTAAATCTTAACTCCTAAAAGGAATCAAAGCTTATACAAACCCTAAAGCCAAGGGTAGTACTCATAATTTAAAAACCCTAAACCTCTTTGTTTATTACAATGGATTAAATACAGTTCATTTTCTAAATAAATGGGAATGGTAATAACCATATCCTTATCCTTCATGATTCTCATGCAACAAATAATGATCCAAGATCATGATGTATATAAAATCTATATTCAAACTATGAGCCAATCAGAGTTAAATATAGAAACAAATAAGGAGATATCATTTAAGGAATTCCTAATTAAAATTAGAAGAGAAAAATAATAATAAGAAGTTTCTTCCAATTATTAGAAAAGAGTTCTTATTGAGTAAATAAAGGAAATATAAAAAGAAGGCATAATAAAAGTTCACAAAGCTTACCAAAAATATTCTAATATTACTGCAAATGTCCAGCAAATAAATCATACAAAGAAAGGTTCAAAATCTAATTCAAATTCAAATCTGAAAAGGAAAACAGAAAATAGAAAGAAATAAAGCAAATAAAAAAATAAACCTGGCCACATCCCAATACCAGTGTACCTATCTGACGCCTAAGTGCAGCCCATAACAGCCCAGTAACCAGCCCTGTCTTTTTCCATCTGAGACTGACAAGTGGGGTCAGGATAGGACCGCGGGTTGAGCTAAAGAAAACGACAGGGGATTATCTGTAAAACGATCATCATCGTCATCGTCACGCACACAGACAGCTCGCCGCCTCCCGAAGCCGTCATCGCCGTCATTGCGCCAAGATACTCGTCGCCGCTGCCAGGAGGGGATAAGAAGGCCACCGCGACACATTGCTTCCATCCCTATCTCCAATCCCTACTTATCCTCTCAGATACGAGCGAGACCAAACCCTAGCTCGCCGGAGCCACTCTTCGTCGTCGAACCACGTCACCCCACACCATTCTGAGCCGTCATGGAGAAGCGCCATCCTCCGTAGATCCTCTAGGTAGAAGCTTGCATCAAGGGGAGCACTGGAGCGGGTGAATTTGGTCGTTTTCCTCCGCGGCAGTTCGTCGGAAAGCTCGATTCTCGCCGTGCCTGTCCTCGCCAACCACTCAATCCTCATCAGGGTGAGTTCCTGAATCTTCTAGCATCCTCGAATCATTTAATCTCGTTGTAAATCGCCGTTTCACTATAAGACACCGTCGGAGCTCGTCGGAGCTGAGGCTCCGATGACCATTTTCGAGCAGCGCTGCCACTCCTAGGTTCAGTAGCTTGCGCTCATTCTAACTAGACCTATTTCGCTTGCTGGGGTGCAATAGATCGTCGCCGATGACCACTCACCGACGGTGGTGGTGGTGCTGATGTCATGCTCACCTCATGATCGAGCCACGTCAGCCGTTTGACTAGTCTTTACCTCGTGTGGTGGATGACATGGCCAAGGGCCCGCATGTCATCGACAGTGAGTAGAGAGGGAGTTAGTAGCAAAAACATTTCTTTCAATCTGAGAGCTGAGGTGGACAATGGCCCACAGTTCAGTGACTGGGGCTAGCTCTGGTCGTGGTGTAAAAAGTATTTTTCTGTTAGGAAATGAATAAAATGTTATAATCCAATTAATAATATTCCATAAATATAATAAACAATTAAATCTTGTTTAATTAATAACTTTTGATTTATAATTCGGAAAAATATGTATAATATATGAAAATTTTCAGAAAAATAAAATCTACAACCTAAAACTATTACCAAATATTGTTATAATAACTATTTAAATAAATAGTATTTAGTAAAAGTTTTATAAGTAATAAAACTTTAATAATTCATATTCCTATAATGATAAATGTTTATAATACATGTAAAATACCAAAAATCTTGGAAAAATGAGAATTCTACTTTAAAACTATAATCATGTATTATTATTTCACTTAATGAAATATTTATTATTCATTAAGTAACTATAAAGTAATAAGAATTATAAAAATCATATCTTATTATTTATAAATCACAAAAATAAATGTAATATACCAATGTCACATCCCAAGATTTTCCAAATCTTTTTATGTGAAAAATAAATAAACAAAATAAATAAATGTTGAAATTCAGGGTGAAAAGAAACTTTTTAATTCCAATTGGAAACAACAAAACCTATTTTGGTCAAATAAAATCCTAAAGGGATTTACAAAGATAAACAAATAATAAATAAAGTTATAATAGTTGGAATCACTATTTTTGGATATTTAAATAAAAAGATATGGTTTTTATAAAGCAAAGGTAGAAATATAAATAAGGATTATTTTATAGAGCCAAATTAAACCTTGGCCAAGCTTTTGAAATAAAATATTTCTATTTGATAAAAAGAGTAAAGGTTTATTTAAATAAAATAATAAGGTTTATTTAATTTCCAATTTTATTTAAGTAAAGGATTTTTCCTTTCAAATAAACATTAAAATTTATTAAAGATTTCAAAATAAGAATTCCAAGTGTTTTGGTTTTTCAAATGAAACCCATTGAAAAGATTTTGATATTATTTAGATTTCAGAAAGAGTTTTAAAATAAATTAAAACCTATTTAAATTAAAGACTATGGTCTATTTATTTAATTATTACTAGATCCTAAAAGAATTATTTTATTTTAGACTTTGAAATATGTTGATAAACAAAATAAAATTCACCCAAAGTTTGGTGGTGATTTGAATTCAAATGGAGATTGAAAATATTATTAAATCTTATTTAATTAATACTAGAGCCTATTTTAAATAATTAAAAAACCCTAAATAGAATAAAAGATTTATTCTAAATTTGACTACAGAATGTGGCAATAAACAGTGTTTGATTAGTCACAAAATTTGGCAAAGGTTTGAATTCAAATGAGTGTTTGAATTATTTAATCAAAATCAAAACAGAATTAAAGAAATGGAAAAAGGAAAAAACAATCAGATCAAAAAAATGGAATAAGACTCAGCCCATCTGGCCAGCCCACTAAGCCCAACCTCAGCCTACTCCTTCTCTCCAGAGAAAACGCTCGCACTGAGATTCTACCACACAATGAATGACCATCTGGACCCCACTCTCCTCTCTCACTCACGACAATCGGACCCCACCGACTCATCGTAGTCCTCGCGACCAGTTCCTCCCCTCTCTCCTCCGGCAGTTCCCTGTTTTAACTCGTAGCTTCAATTCCCGTTGATTGTGCTCGTAACTCACCCCGTTACCTCGCCCTACTAATCACCCCTCTCTCCCCTTCAATTCCCCTCAGAAACCGCGGCAAGAGAGCCCCCAGGCCGCCCTGATTTGCGCTTATACCATGCTCTGCTCCGACGAGCTCGCAATCAAATTCCGGCCACCACCGTCAGCCCCACTGCTGCCTGAGCACACGAGCTTGCGCCATGATCCTCTCTGCACCTCCCAAAGATTTTCCTCGCGCTCGCAAGCTCAAAGAACGACTCTGCTGTAAAGCGCCACCGTCTACCGTCATTCCGACGACCTCTCCCCGTAAGTTCTGTCCTCCCCTCCCTCTCCTGATGACGCATGCATGGTCGCCAAACTCTTCTTCATCTAATAACACTCTTCGCGCGTCTTCTCGTGACCTGCAGCTCTCGCCAGTGACGATGAAAGGAGAAGCCGTCGTTAGACGTAACTCCGGCGAGAAATTACCTTCGTCCTCGTGCGCCCCCTGCCTCCCCGCGAACATGTTGAGCATCAGCATCGTACGGCGAATCTGGTGAGCCCCCTCTCTCTCTTTCTCGCTTCCTGCATCGCCGGCGACGCCACTGCCAGGCCGCCGCCGCGCGTCAGACTCCAGCGCCGCTAGTTCTAGGTCGTTTCACTAGGGACCGTTGGATCTTGATCCTGAGGCTTAGATGGAGTCACTTAAGCGAAGGGGTACGAGAGCCTCTGAGCCGTGCCATGTAATTAGATCTAACGACCGTATATGCTAATCCACGCGAAACGGTACACACCAGTAGGAAAGCGCCACGTGGCCCTGTCTGTTTGAATAAAAACAGATTTGATCTATTTGTTGCTCAATTTTGTAAAATCCATAACTTTCAAACCACACGTCCAAATTTTGAAAATTTTATATCAATGGATTCAGCAAAACAAGTACTTTCTGACCATGCCCTTTTTTTAGTGAATTGCTTCTGATAAAATGATTGTTTTTGCAGAAACTTGTGTAGGCAGTTTAGCATATTAAATTCATTATAAAATTATTTTGGGGATAAAATCTTGGGCAAATGGTTTGTTTTCAACCTACTGATCATAGGAATCAAATTGTGGTTTCAAAAATGTATTTGGTGAAACAAAAGAATAAACCTTTGATTTAAAGCATTTCTAGTCAAATAAAAATATGGTTTAATTGTTAAAAATGATTTTGGAGGAAAACCTTTGGGAAATGTTTTGATTTAAACTCACTAACCCCAAGCACCAAGTTTTATTATTTTAAAATGTATTTGGTGAACTCTATAAAGATTATTACTTTGCTAAAAGCATTTTCAACCACATAAAATAATGATTTGGTTTGAAAATGGTTTATAGGTAAAATCTTTTGCAAATAGTTTTACCACTTTATAAAATGACCAATAAGTGTTTTAGAATGTTTATAACCTTTTATAAACCACTTTTGTAAATAAAACAAAGTTTGGCATGCTTGCATGCATTGTTTTGTTGCTATTATTTTATGTGATGTTGCTTGAATGGTAGATTGAAATTGTGCCCTTGCTTGATTGAAATGTAGTGATTTGAAGAGTGTGATCATTGCAAAGACAAGGAGTGAACTTATATTCTCTACCAAAAAGGCAAGTGATGCTTCATACTTTGTCCCATTATTTTCACTATGCATTAGTGATATTTCTAAGTAGGACTTGCATGGAATTTTTCTAAGTGTAAACTATGCCATGGGAAATCCTAGTAGATGAAACCTTAGTAGAAATTTCCTAAGTTAAGATTCCTACTACTATCATGCTTAGCTTAGCTAGTAGAAAACAAGGGTGGAATATATATTCATACTATGGAATATTTCAAAGTCAAGGACTTGTGTTTTGTTTAATAAAACAACTAAGTGAATGAAACACCTGGGTGGAATGGAAGGAATGGTTTATGTTGAGTGGTTCACAAGGCCCATTTCTATGGTTTACCTTGTGTATCTCACTTGTGGATGGCCACCCAGGAACAAAGAGATTTGAGATGTCAAATGTTGAGAAGCTTCATGTGCAGCCACTTGGCATTATGGGCTCTGCCTGGATCATATAGGTTGCAATAACTTAGCCAAATGGACAGTTGGTGGTAGGGGAATGATAGGTTGGAACGCGTCCATTCTGGTCTAAGGGAAGGCTTCTGAAAGATCTTGTCTTGGTGAAACCAAGTCTTGTGGGGAAAGTGCACCACCTATGCAGAGTGTAAAATCTAAGTACTTAGCCATGTCCCTGGTAAAGGACAATTTGAGCATCAAGACATGGAAGCTATCAAGAATCTCCTCATCCCAATTTCTAAGTTAAAATCTTGTGGTTGAACAAGGGTGGAAGGATCACCAATTTCTATTGGAAGATGCCTTGGGCGATTTTGTTAAACAAAATCTTAGTGTTTTCAAATGATAAGGAAAAACTATTTTGAGCAAAGCAAGCCTAAGCTCCACTTAGCAAAATGCATATAGATGATAGACTCCACTATACTACCATAGTATCACTTGCCAATACAATTCAAATTTATTGACCCTTGTGGCTGTAGCTTGTTATGTTGCAGGTTTGTTTGATGTTAGTGAAGTTTATTGATTAGGATTACAAGTCTACAACCAACATGACTGCCTGTGGCACTTTGAAGATGAAGGACCCCATGCTATTGTTATATTCTGCTGCATTGTAATGAGATAGCCAAATGAGCTATGTAAGATGTAATAAATTACTTTATTCCTGGTTATAAAGTTGTATTATGACCTTTGTTTCTTGATATTACATCTTAACTGTGGATGCTAGCTATTGATCCAGGGACTAGCATTGTAAACACAGGGATCTCTACCTTATTAAAGGTTGGGAACCTTACAACCAAAAAGATCACAAAAATAATATCTACATATTAAAAATCTAATCTTCTACTTTTGAGTTAAATGAAAATTAAATATTTTAATAACTCAAATCTAAACTTATTTACTTCATTAATAATTCATATAAAGATAAATAAAAATTATTAATATTCCTAAAATGAGTCAAATAAGTCTGATAAATAGTATAGATCTTAAATATCAATAATATAATGCCATAATAGTTTAAAAACATTAGAAATGTCCCTATTTTATAAGTATCCCCAACCATAAATAAAGATTATCTTCTAAGAAGAATTCCACTAATAATAAACTCCTTAAAGAACAACTTGTGAACAATCAAATCTTTTATAAACTATATTAACTACCAAATTACAAAAACTACTACAACACTATAAATTCCTAAGTAGTTAAGTAACATTATCTTGAGTTCATATACCATACTCACTCATCTATAAAAGATAAATGATATTACTCCATACTCACATCCAGACACCATTAACTCAAGTAACAGAATAACATTCTTAACTAACCTAAAGAAAACATTTTAGATATACAAGATACCAATCTATAAGTACAATGTTTTCAAAACTAGCTATACTTTAAAGTTAACTTTAGTATACAAAATCTTAATGTAACACTATAAGCATTATTATATGTTTTATAGTTAACTTTGGTCTGAAGTAGTTAAACAATAAAGCAACTCAAGCCAAACTATTTGAGCAGACAAATGACATCACTAACTAACCACAAATTTTGTTTAGACCTTAGAAGGGAAACCTTTTCTTCGAAGGTTATCCTTTTTGCCACTTTAAATAAGAAACCTTGTATAAGTAATCCTATTTAGTATGTCATAATTATGTATACTTTACTCCTACATATGTGTTGTTTACAACCACTCATAAACTCTAATAAAAGTACAACTATGAAACTTATCTAAAAGGACCACACATTCCAGAGTAACCATTTTCGGAATCCAAACCCTAGGACAACATTATTCCCGGGATTTGCGCTTAGAACGTGCATCACATTACTTATGCATAAAAGCATATTGCTTCTTTAAACATTAGTCCTTACCAGACCAATGATGCTAATTTCAGATTTTGGATCTTATACTGACTCGAAGACCATGAGTGCATAATCTTGCAATCACAAAAGGCAAGTTCACACTTGCTCATGTCCTTTGATTATTTTCTGTAAAGTATTTTACAACGCCAGTGTTGTCTTCACCTGCATTTGAAAAAGTTCCAAAAACACTTATTTCAATAATAATGGGGACTATTGATTACTGATCTAGGGTGATCAGCTAATCTATTAAACCTGACAGTTGGAATACCACTGTTTAGAACTATATCACCTAGGACTTAACAACCAATGTCGCCAGTGATTCTTGCGCCGTATATTACGCGTTGACCATGAGATTTGGAATGGGACGGAGAAGTCAGCTGTATCTTCTTCCTCTCGCATGAAGCCGGATGTGCAGGTCATGGCTCTTATCCTCGTAGCATGCATATTAATTGGTAATTCGTAGAGGATATGCAGCATATGGGTGGGAACCCTCAATGTCCCACGATAGTTCTGACATCTAACGGTTTGTACAAACCATTGCCATAATTCTTTATGTGGGCATAGTGTACACCAAGGAGGTATGCGGGGTCACGAAGGGGGCAGTGATTGGCTTGGATCATCTTCTGGGCCCCACATCATGGAATTGTGGACGGGAATAAGCTACCCGGTTGTGCAACAAAGAGTTGATCTCTCATGGGTAAAGTAACGCACCTCTACAGAGTGTAAGAACTATAACTTGTTACTCCCTGTTCCGGGAAGGAACTGCGAACGCGGCGGGAAAGGAACCCCATGAAGGTTCTAGTAAACCCGTGAAGGCTGGCGGACATAGCTTTTCAGAATAAAAGCAACCTTTGAAGAAATGTTTATGAAAACTTGCATTGCCTACGACCTACGGTCTGTGGCTGTAGTTATAGTGCATCAAACACTCCTTTTCTAGTGAATTTGCTGAGTTCAAAGTATCTTATTAACCCTTGCTAGATTCTGAAGCCATTAAAAAGATGGCTACATCAAGATATGCTCCAGAACTTATCAATACTAGCTAAAGCTCTTCAGTGAAGACCAGGAAGACAACATAAATCTCAACTCAAGTGAAGACGAAATTACTGACTAGATAGAAATACAATCTCTAGCCAAAGAACCTACCTCTATAGTGCGTTGCAATAGCGGCAATGCCAATTCCTTAGTTAAATACTAATTTTAATAGTATAATAATTTTGCGTATTTATCTTTGATTCTTCTTCGTAAAAGAAGTTCTTTCTCTCTCTTTAACCTAGAGTGTTCTCTTGATCTTATGTAAAAGAGTGAGTTGTAACCTTTAAGCCATGTGTTGGACCTGCTGTGCTTCTGTTGTGCCATTCTGAGGGATGTAATACTAGTGAACGGTGTTTCATTGGTGTTATGTCAACGACTATAGTATACTACATCATGCAGTGGTATGCTGGATCACCGTAGTTGGTATCAGAGCATATGCTTTGACCTTAGGTTGGAAACCTAGTAAATGGGTAGAACCTGTTGGACACATCCTAGCAATAATAAAGAGTTCTCTAGTAGTATGAAGGATATTCACTTGAGAATAATCCTAATATGTTACTAGTGCGATAACTCTTTTATATGATTGCAATTACCAATCATTACCCAAGAGTTTTAACTCTATGTGACTGATGATAATTTCTTATCCATGGTCCCACATGGCACCTCGATATCGACCCCGGAATGTTCAAGTGATGAACAGGACGTTGGATGACTACGGAGGGGATTGGACAGACAATCTTCGACAACTTCTATGGAGTTTGGAGTGTGAATCAAGACTCCTGGTCAAGATTTACAGTTACTATGATGGGCAGGTATTAGCTAAATACCGTGTCATGATCATGTTATCCAAGAAGTTAGGACTTAAGGGAGAAATGTCAGCAGGAGAGGCAAGGTGCATGGCATCTGCATATCAGATTGCCGTAGCAGCAGCCATAACCATGATCCGAGGGCATAAATCTCAAGCTCTAGAAGGTAGTACTCACACCATTATACCATATGAAACCTCAAACCCAGAGCATGAGTTAGATCACTCTACCTTAGTCCAAGCTGAACCTATTCTAGCTATAGAGTATATGGATCGTTATCGGTCTTTGCTAAACACTTATCATAACACTCACCAAGTCTTAGTTCAGGAGTTGGATACGGTCATTGAGGATTTTACTGATCCTGATAAAGCAATGGCTCATAGGAAGAAGTTAGATAAAGAAGCTGGGCATCCCAAATACATACCTTCAGTAGAGGTGTTTGAGGAAACTGAGTTCAATGACCCAAACTCAGAAAATTATGCCTATTACCAGAATGACTTCAAGCCACCTGAAGACTTATGGACCAAGTATAATGCCGAACAACAAGAATGGAATAAAGTTATTCCAAATAAACCTGAGCCTAACAAATATGGATGGGAAATAGAATCTCAAAGTAAAACCATAGGGAATCCTATACCTTGTGATACAGGCATTGAAGAAGAGACCAAATAAAACCATAGAGAGCCTTATGGGCCATATGGGGGTGATACTAATCCAATCAACTTAGAAGGGTATCCCAATAGCTACTACACCAATTTGTATGACTGGATCCAAGAAAAATCTAAGGAGCCAACTTACTATGAGGAAGCGTTGCCAGAAAACCCGAACTATTCAGTGGAAGATTACGCCAACTCTAGTCATTTTTCAATGACTAATCTCAGTCTCGGTACTTCTAATCAAGATTACGCACCTCCTGGATGCTCCTATGCTCCAGAAGGCAGTCGTAGGACTTCATGTCATCATGGACGGAACTCCAGGAAGCACTAGAGGAAGATGAAAGTAAGAAAGGAACGACATCCCAAGGGATGAGGGTTCGAATAATGTATATAGAGGGTAATGCGTATTGTAGTTTGAAAGGGTTGTCGGAATAAGTGAGGATATATCCACAGGAACAAGAAGTTCTTGTAATATAGTGGTGCAAATAGGTATGGAGCAAACCGTTGGAATATCTAGTACATTTGTAAATTATCTAAAACCTATGTATAATAGATGGTATCTGTTTGGTTGTTTATCGACTTTTGGATCTTATTGATTTTTCTTGATTGACTAGATCTGTACATGAAGTTTAATTAGGTGTGCAAATGCATGATGCAACACCCAGTTATTACTTGATGTTATAGACCTAGATAGGAATGGGAGTCCGTGTAAGGGAGCGACGAATTTTAAATATCAAAAAGGAAGACTTACGGGAATGAAGAAGCAAGATATAAGGAGTGTTAACACCACTTAGAGGATAGATAAAGCATAAATTATTCCTAGCCAGACCCAAGAAGGAAGTTTGGTATAGAAGATGTATGGAACCACAAGATATAATAAACTTAAAGCTTAATCAAAGTGGGTAATATTACTAAGAAGTAAAGGAATAGTTGTACCAAGTTCATGGAAGTGTCATGAATAAGTACAAATAGTTAGCTTTGGAACCAAAATGGTATTCAAGATCTGACAATAACAGTGAATGCGAGAAGAATGTCGGAAACCATAGGGTAATACACACACCCTAGGATGATTCGCAGCTAGTAATAATCAGCAACTGGTATTTGATCCATAACTAGTAACTAATCCCTAGTTGGTATTTTATCCATAGCTGGTATTTGGTTAAAATAGTGAACCAAATCTAATTAAAAGTTGCATAAAGAGCATTAAATTTGGCCTAAGTTAAGTAAGACCTAAGAAAGTTTAACAGATTTGAAGATGATCGCTTGGCAAGATGCTTTGCAAGGTCCAGTTTATTCAGCAAAAATGCCCCAATAGTAAGTACGATATTTAGTGCTGAAAGATTTGCTTCGAAGATTCACAACTATGTGGATGCACCGTATAATATTTCATTGGACTTTAAACCAGTAAAATATAAACCGAACAGGAACCAACATTTTAGTTCAAGAATCAATAGCTTCTATGTATGGAGTTTCAAAACTATTAGTAAAACTTAAGGGGGAGAGTAAACATTAGGAATGAAAGTTGAAGAAAATACTATAGGAAATAGAGAAAAGTTATTTAAAAGAAAAACTTAAGAAGGTATAAACTTGAGGATGATAAAGGATACATTTAACAATCAAATTTAAAAAGGAAACAACTTTTAAGTAACCCTTAAGAAGTAATATAAAACCCTAATTAAACAAGTGTCAAGAATAAAAAAATTCCGATGGGTATGGACAAATTGAGTTCAAATCCAATCTTGAAAGGAATACCAATATCAATGGTATAGTGATAGGGATAATAAGATAGTCTATTGACTATTAAAACGTGTATACAGAAACTTAAGAACTCATGGTAGTGAGAACCTCCAAACTGTACTCAATATAGTAATGAAGTTTGATGATTCAAGAAAAAGAATTTAATGAGGATATATAATCAAGTTATGGAATACTCCCAATTAATTCCATTAAAGATCATCATGGAATGGAGAGTGTAGCAACCACTACAAAAAAAAATCTTACTCCGAAACATGAGAGTTTGCGAACTTCGAGGACGAAGTTTATATTAAGGGGGAGAGACTGTAACATCCCAGCATTAGAGCCTAGAAATAAGTTGAACCCAGATGTGTGCATTGCATTCATGCATAGAAAATCCGAATAATTTTCGCGCTTTTAAACAAAACTTGTCAAGGTGATTGAAGCTTCTCTTAACTTGATGGAATTGAAGTAGATCATCAAGTTGACTGCGATAAGTTTCAATAAGACCTTTGTTAAAATCTCATCTTGGGTAAGAGAGATTTGATCTAAGGGTATATCAAAATATACCATAAGTTAAACCTTAATATAATGTGAATTATATCTGATCAATTAGGTGATCATCTTATAGTATTCATTATAATCATGCATAAGAATCAAGTTAAGGATATAAAACAAATAATAAGAATGTAACCACTATGTCTTAAATCCCATCTGCATACATTCTGAGAATCATAATAACACCTAAATCCTAAAAACTCTTTTGATGAGTTGGAATTGGAAAGAGATTAAGTTAAGTTCATCCACTATATATATATATATCTTTCTTTCTATACAATCTTTATGGAATTTATCTCAAAATCCGTTGTTCATCAATGTTGGATAACTTCCCATTGATTCAAAACTTCTTTAACTATTAGTCTTTGATCTATTATTTGATCTTATCAGAACATCTAATCAAATATTCTAATGAGTGCATAGTCCATCAATAACCTTAATCTAATATAAGATACTAAGAAGATAATTTCCAGGCAATAAAAGGTAGGATTGATAAAGCCCTGTTTAGCCAACTAAGAACTTCAGTAATAAATGATTAAAGTATTATAATGGTGATGCTTTGGCCACCAACATAGAATGCTTATATTTAGTATAGGTAATATTGGTG
The DNA here is from genome assembly GCA_023614405.1 of Avena insularis. NCBI lineage: Eukaryota > Viridiplantae > Streptophyta > Magnoliopsida > Poales > Poaceae > Avena > Avena insularis. The sequence goes on from CM042697.1 coordinate 276,547,937, forward strand.
GGTAGAACATGGTTGGAACCTTAGTAAAGATAGGTGATCCTAGAGAAGTCTTTGCAAACCCCATAAATACAATTCAGGGATTGAAGTATAAGTCATGAGGGTGAAGTAATTAAGATGGTGTTATTCACCTTAAAGAATAATCAACTTTAGAGAAAGATTAGTGATGGAAGATAATCAACAGTAGAATAGTAAATACAACCAACCAAGGATATGAACAAATTATAAAATGCCTTTGTATCAAACTCATTGGATTCATCCATAAGTTTAGAAAAATGATGTATTGAATAATAGGATATTAATAAGTAAGTTCATCAAACTAACCCTGATGATGGAAAGAAAGAGGTATTATATCTAGGAAAGGAATTCCTTAATTAGAGATTCCAGATTGTGAAATATAATTACATGTTATAGATCATTTTCCTATTTAATCTTGGTAAACAACCAACTCTAAATCTTAAATCAAAACATATTATCCATCTCATAATGTTAAACCATCATCTGATGCTCATAACAATTTATAGAAAAATTTCCTAATAACAAATTACATAAGCATATCTCTATTCCTTTCAACCATAATCACTATATGTGCCGAAGTATATCTTTATAAGTTCACTGCTATAAAACACTCTAAATTCAAACTTCCTATTAAAAAGAAGATTTTATCAAAGACTATATACACAAGGCAATATACTAAATTATTAAATCTTAACTCCTAAAAGGAATCAAAGCTTATACAAACCATAAAGCCAAGGGTAGTACTCATAATTTAAAAACCCTAAACCTCTTTGTTTATTACAATGGATTAAATACAGTTCATTTTCTAAATAAATGGAAATGGTAATAACCATATCCTTATCCTTCATGATTCTCATGCAACAAATAATGATCCAAGATCATGATGTATATAAAATCTATATTCAAACTATGAGCCAATCAGAGTTAAATCTATAAACAAATAAGAAGATATCATTTAAGAAATTCTAATTAAAATTAGAAGAGAAAAATAATAAGAAGAAGTTTCTTCCAATTATTAAAAAAGAGTTCTTATTGAGTAAATAAAGCAAATATAAAAAGAAGGCATAATAAAAGTTCACAAAGGTTAGCAACAATATTTTAATATTACTGCAAATGTCCAGCAAATAAATCATACAAAGAAAGGTTCAAAATCTAATCAAATTCAAATCTGAAAAGGAAAACATAAAATAGAAAGAAATAAAACAAATAAAAAATAAACCTGGCCGCAGCCCAATACCACTATACCTATCTGACGCCTAAGTGCAGCCCATAACGGCCCTGTAACCAGCCCTGTCCTTTTCCATCTGAGACTGACAAGTGGGGTCAGGAAAGGACCGCGGGTTGAGCTAAAGAAAACGACAGGGGGTTATCTGTAAAACGATCATCGTCGTCATCGTCACGCACACAGACAGCTCGCTGGCGGAGCTCGCCGCCGCCCGATGCCGTCATCGCCGTCATTGCGCCAAGATACTCGCTGCCGCTGCCAGGAGGGGATAAGAAGGCCACCGCGACGCATTGCTTCCATCCCTATCTCCAATCCCTCCTTATCCTCTCAGATACGAGCGAGACCGAACCCTAGCTCGCCGGAGCCACTCTTCGCCGTCGAACCACGTCACCCCACACCATTCTGAGCCGTCATGGAGAAGCGCCATCCTCCGTAGATCCTCTGGGTAGAAGCTTGCATCAAGGGGAGCAGTGGAGCAGGTGAATTTGGCCGTTTTCCTCCGCGGAAGTTCTTCGGAATCCTCGTCGGAAAGCTCGATTCTGGCCGTGCCTGTCCTCGCCAACCACTCAATCCTCATTAGGGTGAGTTCCTGAATCTTCTAGCGTCCTCGAATCATTTGATCTTGTTGTAAATCACGGTTTCACTGTAAGCCACCGTCAGCCACCGTCGGAGCTCGTCGGAGCTGAGGCTCCGATGACCATTTCCGAGCGGCGCTGCCACTCCTAGGTTCAGTAGCTTGCGCTGATTCCAGCTAGACCTATTTCGCTTGCTGGGGTGCAATAGATCGTCGCCGGTGACCACTCACCACGGCGGTGGTGGTGCTGATGTCATGCTCACCTCATGATCGAGCCACGTCAGCCGTTTGACTAGTCTTTACCACGTGTGGTGAATGACATGGCCAAGGGCCTGCATGTCATCGACAGTGAGTCAGTAGCAAAAACACTTCTTTTAATCTGAGAGCTGAGGTGGACAATCGCCCACAGGTCAGTGACTGGGGCTAGCTCTGGTCGTGGTGTAAAAAGTATTTTTCTGTTAGGAAATGAATAAAATTTTATAATCCAATTAATAATATTCCAGAAATATAATAAACAATTAAATCTTGTTTAATTAATAACTTTTGATTTATAATTCAGAAAAATATGTATAATATATAAAAAAAATCAGAAAAATAAAATCTACAACCTAAAACTATTACCAAATATTGTTATAATAACTATTTAAATAAATAGTATTTAGTAAAAGTTTAAAATAATAAAACTTTAATAATTCATATTCCTATAATGATAAATGTTTATAATACAAGTAAAATACCAAAAATCTTGGAAAAATGAGAATTCTAATTTAAAACTATAATCATGTATTATTATTTCACTTAATGAAATATTTATTATTCATTAAGTAACTATAAAGTAATAAGAATTATAAAAATCATATCTTATTATTTATAAATCACAAAAATAAATGTAATATACCAAAAAGATCACAAAAATAATATCTACATATTAAAAATCTAATCTTCTACTTTTGAGTTAAATGAAAATTAAATATTTTAATAACTCAAATCTAAACTTATTTACTTCATTAATAATTCATACAAAGATAAATAAAAATTATTAATATTCCTAAAATGAGTCAAATAAGTCTGATAAATAGTATAGATCTTAAATATCAATAATATAATGCCATAATAGTTTAAAAACATTAGAAATGTCCCTATTTTATAAGTATCCCCAACCATAAATAAAGATTATCTTCTAAGAAGAATTCCACTAATAATAAACTCCTTAAAGAACAACTTGTGAACAATCAAATCTTTTATAAACTATATTAACTACCAAATTACAAAAACTACTACTACAACACTATATAAATTCCTAAGTAGTTAAGTAACATTATCTTGAGTTCATATACCATACTCACTCATCTATAAAAGATAAATGATATTACTCCATACTCACATCCAGACACCATTAACTCAAGTAACAGAATCACATTCTTAACTAACCTAAAGAAAACATTTTAGATATACAAGATACCAATCTATAAGTACGATGTTTTCAAAACTAGCTATACTTTAAAGTTAACTTTAGTATACAAAATCTTAATGTAACACTATAAGCATTATTATATGTTTTATAGTTAACTTTGGTCTGAAGTAGTTAAATTATAAAGCAACTCAAGCCAAACTATTTGAGCAGACAAATGACATCACTAACTAACCACAAAGTTTGTTTTGACCTTAGAAGTGAAACCTTTTCTTCGAAGGTTATCCTTTTTTCCACTTTAAATAAGAAACCTTGTATAAGTAATCCTATTTAGTATGTCATAATTATGTATACTTTACTCCTACATATGTGTTGTTTACAACCACTCATAAACTCTAATAAAAGTACAACTATGAAACTTATCTAAAAGGACCACACATTCCAGAGTAACCATTTTCGGAATCCAAACCCTAGGACAACATTATTCCCGGGATTTGCGCTTAGAACGTGCATCACATTACTTATGCATAAAAGCATATTGCATCTTTAAACATTAGTCCTTACCGGACCAATGATGTTAATTTCAGATTTTGGATCTTATACTGACTCAAAGACCGTGAGTGCATAATCTTGCAATCACAAAAGGCAAGTTCACACTTTCTCATGTCCTTTGATTATTTTCTGTAAAGTATTTTACAACGCTAGTGTTGTCTTCACCTGCATTTGAAAAAGGTCCGAAAACACTATCTTCAATAATAATGGGGACTATTGATTACTGATCCAGGGTGATCAGCTAATCTATTAAACCTGATAGTTGGAATACCGCTGTTCAGAACTATATCACCTAGGACTTAACAACCAATGTCGTAAGTGATTCTTGCGCCGTATATTACGCATTGACCATGAGATTTGGAATGGGACGGAGAAGTCAGCTGTATCTTCTTCCTCTCGCATGAAGCCGGATGTGCAGGTCGTGGCTGTTATCCTCGTGGCGTGCATATTAATTGGTAATTCGTATAGGATATGCAGCATATGGGTGGGAACCCTCAACGTCCCACGATAGTTCTGACATCTAACGGTTTGTACAAACCATTGTCGTAATTCTTTATGTGGGCATGGTGTACACCAAGGAGGCATGCGGGGTCGCGAAGGGGGCAGTGATTGGCTTGGATCATCTTCTGGGCCCCATGTCATGGAATTGTGGACGGGAATAAGCTGCCCGGTTGTGCAACAAAGAGTTGATATCTCATGGGTAAAGTAACGCACCTCTGCAGAGTGTAAGAACTGTAACTTGTTACTCCCTGTTCTGGGAAGGAGCTGCAAACGCGGCGGGAAAGGAACCCCATGAAGGTTCTAGTAAACCCGTGAAGGCTGACGGACATAGATTTTCAGAATAAAAGCTTCCTTTGAAGAAATGTTTATGAAAACTTGCATTGCCTACGACCTACGGTCTGTGGCTGTAGTTATAGTGCATCAAACACTCCTTTTCTAGTGAATTTGCTGAGTACGCTTGTACTCAAAGTATCTTCTTAACCCTTGCTAGATTCTGAAGCCATTAAGAAGATGTCTACATCAAGATATGCTCCAAAACTTTTCAATACCAGCTAAAGCTCTTCAATGTAGACCAGGAAGACAACATAAATCTCAACTCAAGTGAAGACGAAATTACTGACTAGATAGAAATACAATCTCTAGCCAAAGAACCTATCTTTGTAGTGCGTTGCAATAGTGGCAATGCCAATTCCTTAGTTAAATACTAATTTTAATAGTATAATAATTTTGCGTATTTATCTTTGATTCTTCTTTGTAAAAGAAGTTCTTTCTCTCTCTTTAACCTAGAGTGTTCTCTGGATCTTATGTAAAAGAGTGAGTTGTAACCTTTAAGCCATGTATTGGACCCGCTGTGCTTCTGTTGTGCCATTCTGAGGGATGTAATACTAGTGAACAGTGTTTCATTTGTGTTATGTCAACGACTATAGTATACTACATCATGTAGTGGTATGCTGGGTCACCGCAGGATTTAAGTACATGCAGAGTTCTCGCGAGGGGCACACGGATTTGTGCCGAATTCGGCGAATTTCACGGCGGTGGTTCGGCGTCTAGGTCATGCAAGAACTGGTGGGGAAGATGACAAGCGGGCCCCGCTTGTTAGAAAAAACAAAAATAGAAAATAAAAAGGAAGGAAAGGAGAGGGTGCGCTCACAAATTTATGCTGGTCGGTCAAGGTTCTGTGTCACAATTTGGCGATGGGCCCCGTGGTGGGCACTTATTTCGCCCAAGCGGCTGCGTTGTTATGTTTTTTCTTTTATTTTTATTTTTTATGAATGATTAATTTTTTTGAACTGTCAACTGTCCGTTTGAATTTTCTGAAACTTGAATTCAGTCACAACTAAAACATGCATAACTTTTGATTTACAACTCCAAATTGAGCGAAACAAATTCCTACAGATTTTTAATTAAATACACTATGCATCTATGCATCCTGAACTTTTATATAGTACCATTATAGGAGATGAAATATAGAAACCACTCTTGTAAGTATTTATGAGAACATGTAATCTATGTGGTGTTTTGACAAAATCTTTGAAACTGATTTTTTTGCAATGATGACCATGATGCAGTAACATGTATAATATGCAGTACCAATTCTAAAACTTGGGAAGTGATAAGACTAACACCCTTAAGATGAATCTCGTCCCCGAGATTCGGCGTGGCTAGCAAATAGGTGTGGGTGGTCCTCTCGGAGGTCATATTCTCGCTCCCAAGTGGCTTCCTCTTCGGCGTGATGGCTCCATTGCACCTTGCAAAACCTGATCGTCTTGCTTCGGGTAAATCTCTCCGCTGTCTCCAAAATTTTGACCGGCTTCTCCTCATATGTCAAGTCATTCTCCAGATGAACCTCTAGTGGCACGGTGTCTCTCAACGATGTATCCACCATCTCCGGATGACACTTCTTCAGCTAGGACACATGGAACCCGTCATGAACAGCGGACAGAGCCTCTAGCAACTCCAACTGATAAGCCACTTCTCCCTTGCATGCTAAGATCTTGTATGATCCTATAAATCGAGGTGCTAGCTTACCCTTGATTCCAAACCTCTTAATCCCACGTAGTGGTAAAAATCTGAGGTATGCTTGATCTCTGATCTCATACACCACTTCCTTGCGCTTGGCGTCAGCATAGATCTCCTGCCATGATTGTGCTACCTTCAGCCTGTCCCAAATCAAACTGACCTTCTCCTCGACATTTGATGACCCACAAGTATAGGGGATCACAATAGTATTCGAGGGTAGTATAACCCAATTTATTAATTCGACACAAGGGGAGCCAAAGAATATTTATAAGCCTTAACAACTGAGTTGTCAATTCAGCTGCACCTGGAAATAGTCTTGCTCATAGCAGTTTATCAGTAGCAACAGTTTTGTAGTAACAATAGCAAAGTAACAGCAGTAGTAAGAATAGTAGCAAACAACAGTATTTGAGTGCGGTAGGCATAGGGATGGATGGAAGGGCATTGCATGGACAAGACTATTCATGTAATATCAAAATCTAGGGCATTTGCAGATAAATAAGATAAAGCATAAAAGTACTAAACAATCATTAGCATGTGTTCCATATATAGTCATACGTGCTCGCAATGAGAACTTGCACAACATCTTTTGTTCTGCCAGCCCGTTGCAGCGGGGCCTCAAGGGAATCTACTGGAAATTAAGGTACTCCTTTTAATAGAGTACCGGTGCAAAGCATTAACACTCCGTGAACACATGTGATCCTCATATCAAAGCCATCCCCTCAAGTTATCCCAATTTCTGTCACTTCGGGGCCTTGGGTTCCGGACAATGATATGTGTAAACAACTTGCACATAAGATCACAAATAATACTATCATCATGAATCAATAACATGTTCAGAACAAAGATCATGGCACTCGGGCCCTAGTGACAAGCATTAAGCATAACAAGTTGCGACAATGTCAAAAAGCACTAACAAAGATACTAGGCACCATGCCCTAACAATCTTATTCGATTATATGATAGATCTCATCCAATCCCTACCATCTCCATAGCCTACTGCGGGGGATTACTCACTCATGGATGGGGGAAACATGGATGGTTGACGAAGAGGCGTCGGTGATGATGATGGTGATGATCTCCTACAATTCCCCGTCCTGGCAGAGTGCCAGAACGGAGTTTCTTGTTCCGAATCGCGGTTTCTGGTGGTGACGGCACAACGGAACTCTATCTCGAAAACATCAAACCTCCCTCTGTTTTTAGGTCAGTAGGCTTATGTAGGCAAAGGGGGAGATCTAGGGGGTTCTCGAGGTGGCCACACCACCCCCTGGTGTGGCCTGGCCTGGCCCGCACCACCAGGTGGTGTGGGCCCCTCATGGCCCTCCTCCGTATCGTCTTCTAGCTCCGTTAGTCTTTTGGTAAAATAGGAGTTTTGCGATATTTTCCGGGATTTTTCCTGAAAGTTGATTTCCTGCACAAAAACTAGACACCAAAGCAATTTTGCTGAAAATAACATCAGTCTGTATTAGTTGTATCCAAATCACACAAATTAGAGGAGAAACAATAGCAAAAGTGTTTAGAAAAGTAGATACGTTTTTGACGTATCAACTCCCCCAATCTTAGCTTATTGCTTGTCCTCAAGCAATTCAGTTGAAAAATGAGTGCGATAAAATAAACTTTCACGAACACATTTGCTTCATAAGATGTATATATTCTCAGCATATGATCAAATACTTAGGAAACTCATAATAAGGAGTATGCAACTAAGTCTACTCAATAGTCATGCAAGTTATGAAGAGATTCCAACACAATAATAATAAGCAGCATTAAACATAAGCATAAGCAACATTGTAGTGCTCATAAGAATGTATGATAAAGTGGTATCTCGCTTGCCTTTGATTGCGTAGCAAAACATAAATTATAAGGCACCTCTGAAGTCAAGTGAAGACTAGAAGTAAAGATATCAAAGATATAAGCATCAAAGTTATGTCACAATTAGCCATGTTTTGGAACAAGCACATTACACTAAGAATGACAACTATGCTCTCAAGAAGGTGCTCAAAGAATAAGTGGTGACTCAACAAAGAAGTGAAAAGGTTTTGAAAAGTTTGAAAGGCTTCCAAATGCTGAAAGTATGGTAATCATTAGCCCTGAGCTCTCATTGACCTTGTCGTAGGCATATTATGTGGTTAAGTTTAAAGTGAGGTCAAATTCGAGTTATATGCTTGACAGATCATCAACTGGAAATCTCATGTCCCTTGAGTACGAGGGTCGTTCCTCATGCTACTCAACTTTAGTTACCGGTAAGTTCTTGTCATTGTAAGTACATGCGTATCATAGAGAACTGCCAACGGGGTACCCCTTTCCCCATGACACGGGAGCTATCCCATATCAAAATTACAAGGCAACAGACAGTGAGCCTCTCAGCGATCCTTTTATTTACCATAAGCATGGTGTATATAATTTTTTTCTCTTCTCTTTTTTCTATATATTTTTTCTGAGGATGCTTCATAGATTGCTCACTATGGTTATGCTACAAGTTTCCACCATGATTAGGCATGGCTTAGGCTAGCCGCCTAGGCGTTTCTATAACACATATACATAACTCCATGGACTTACAAGCTCCCGTTTTATTTCACACCGCCAACATCAGTAAACAAAAGAGCATGATATCAAATGGATAATATTTACAGGTGTTGAAAGCGTTCCCCGTGACAACACAGTTCTGCTAACTCCCACCCAATAATTTGCAAGCATATAACTTTCATGGACAGTCACAATGGTTCAGGTTTATTAAGTGCAAGAAAATAAAGTGTGCCATCAAGTTCGTGAGAGCTTTACTAACTAACTTTCTCATAATAAGCAAACATTTTATATGGAACAAAACAAGGCATAATAAATATGCATGGAATAGAAATGATGCTAATAGGTAGATATGGTGGACACTTTTTTGGCAATTTTGGTTTTGGGGAGTTGGATGCATGAGTAGAGCTCATACTCAGTGCAAGTGAAGGCTAGCAATAGAAAGGGAGCGATAATCGAGAGAGTAGTAACTGTCATAATCATGCTTGCAACAAAACAAAAATAATTATGGAATAAAAGTGATACAAGAACTCTGAGGCAAAATAAATCATCGAGGCTTAACTGACTTTTGTTCAGTCATATGCATGCGTGAGCATGTGCCAAGTCGATTCAAATGAAGCATTCAGATGAGGATACCACAATGTCATACCAAGTTATGAATAGAATAATGCAAGCAAACATTTATATGACATGCTACAAACTATTAGCAAGTTAGAGCTAATCATAAGAGAGCAATAACTACTAAGCATCCATTAAATACATACATCTTACATGAACAGACTAAGCATTCCCACAATGATGAGTATATGTACAAAAATGAAAACAAATAGAGTTCATTATCAGCCTCTTACCACACCTCGAGTTGTCATAAATCATCATTATTTCCTTTCACTTGTATGACTTGGATAATAATATAAAACCAAACTCCGAAGGAGTCACTGAGGACGGCTGAACCCTGCAACGAACTTTACAAAACCAGAGAAGAACAACAAATATTTTTAGGTTTTCGATTTTTTTAAAGCAAGCACTGAAGGCAAAAGCAAACAAAGCAAAATCTTTTTGGATTTTTATTATAACAAACCAAAGCTAAAAGACAAAGAAACAAACAAAGAAAAACAACGAAAATATTTTTGGTTTTTTTGTGTTTTGGAAAGTAGAAACAAAAACTAAAAAGAAAGCGAAACATGGATATACAAAGTACCAGCGGAACATAATATGTAAATGGGTGTTATTTCGGTATACCTCCCCCCAAGCTTAGGCTTTTGACCTAAATGGAGATCATTCCCAACCTGGCCAAGAAGGAGCGCCTCCGTAATGTGAAGAAGAGGTGCCTTCGTCCTGGTACATACTCGAGGAAGCCCATGTGTAGTGCGCAGATTAGTCATAAGAGGGCGCATCCCCCTGGTAGTGCCCATGGAAATGAAGCAAGCGGAGCTGATCGTCCATCTCCTCCTTAGAGCATGACCATGGCCTCCTGCAAATACTGAACAAAGTAGACTGTGGCAAAGAAATTTCCCTCTCATCCCCGTTAGTAAACATCATCCTGTAAACTAAACTCTCAATGCTAGAGCTAGTAGTGACAAAGTGATGTGCTTTCATGGCAGCTAGATCAAGCCTCTATGGAGCCAGTAATGTATCATTCGGATCAACAGAAAGGTCCAAGGCAGCAACTATGCGTGCAACAATAATACCCCCATAAATGGGTCCTCTAGTAGCTAGGCGGCGAGCAATGAGAGAACCAAGATTATACCTAGTTTTATTGTTAATAGCAGCAGCAATAAAATCAAAATGATAGTTGGAAATATTGCTAGTGTTCTCCCTACCAAGAATGCTAGTGGCAAGATAATAAGAAAACTATCCGAGAGTTGGGAGTTGAACGTTTCTTATCTTCCTGCGCTGGGTTGTGCGGTAATCATCGTTTGTTACCCCACGGTAGAGCTCCAACAAATTAGCGGGTCGACCTTGAATCTTCTTCATCGTCCCAGCCATCCCAATACCTATAATACTGCAAAATCTTTCCAGTGTCATGGTGATAGGCCTATCATAGATTTTGAATGAAAATTTTGAACTGAAAGGGGTGTTAATGAAAGTGAAACTCTCCACAAAAGTTTTGGTGAGCAAAGCATATTGCTCACTCTCATCCTGCATGTAAGTGGTTAGACCAACCCTCTAAATAAGAATTAAGAAATCAATAAGGATCCCTGCAGCTTGCAAAAAGGCAAAACAAGGGAAGGTACATGGGTGTGCAGCCCCATCATCTCCCTCATTGCCAAAGCGCGACATAATAAGATCTTCATTATATGATGGCCTAAATTGAGAGGCTGATCTCGAAGGCCTTTCCCTCCTACGTGTATCTCTTTCAAACACTTCTCCAAAAGTATGGTTGCCCATATCCCTTTTTCTGAAATTTTTAGACAAACAACAAACCAAGTGATTTCCAAGTTAATAAATGATGTGGGACTACTATAGGGACTTGCAAGAGGGCTAAACATTCATCAAAATGAATTCTATAAGCATAGAACAAGCATGCAAACTCACATAACATGTCACCTACAGTAGTAAAATACTCAAGATATAATCCACCAATCAAAAATCTAATTGGACAAGCGGAGGAGGCACATACCGGAGAGCAATCCCTGCAAAAATCAGCAGCAAAGATGGGCTGAGCAAGGAGATCAAAAATTGGGAGCAAGAACAGCAGGAACTTGAGCTATGAGAGGTTTTATAGTGTTTTTCGGGAGAGAGAAAGAAGTGGCAGGAAGGAGACAAACTGGAGGGCCAGGCGCGCCACTGGTCTGGCCGCGCCACCAGGGGGTGTGCCTGCCTGGTGGGTCCCCCTAGGTCACTCCAGGTACCACTCTGCCCCTTTTTTGGCATAAATATTTAATATGAATTTTCTGGAATTTTTCGAGAAACTTTATTTTTGGCCAATTTTCAGGTTATAAAAATTGATTTTCTCGTAGAAAAGATTTTGGGAAGATGCAAAAGCAAACCAAAACTAAAACTATAGAAGTTCTAAGACACTCTAACAAGAAAGCAACTAACAAAACTAATACGAACAAGACAAAAAGCAAAGATTGGAATGGAGAAAATAAAAGTGAGCAAGGACAATCATTGTGAAAACATTGTTTTGTTCATTAAAATCCCTTTGTTAACAAGGTTGATCAAGTCTTGTTACCAAAACAATTTTATATGAAACAAAACTTTGTATTTCACTAAATGATTATGATACCTCCATTTTGATAGCAATAGTCCCAATCATAATAGTTTCATAATTTTCTTGTGGTATGGGACAATATATTTCTCCAACTTTGATGCCCTCAATATTTTCAATTGAATTTAAGCCATAACTCTTATCAATATTCTTGGGGAAATAAATAGTATGCTCTTTTTGTCATTGATATTAAAACATACCTTTCCTTGATTACAATTAATGACAGCACCTGCACTATTAAGAAAAGGTCTCCCAAGAATAATAGACATATTATCATCTCAGGCATCTTAAGCACAACAAAATTAGTTAATACCAAACAATTAATAGCCACTTGAACAGGAACATCCTCACATATACCAACAGGAATAGTGGTAGACTTATCATCCATTTGCAAAGATATATCAGTTGGTATCAATTTTCCAGTTGAAGTCTCTTGTAGAGAGAAAAAGGCGTAACACTAACTCTAGCTCCCAAATCACACAAAGCAGTTCTAACATAATTATTTTTAATAGAGCAAGGAATAGTTGGAATGCCTAGGTCTCCGAGTTTCTTTGGAACCTTACCATTGAAGGAATAATTAGCAAGCAAAGTGGAAATTTACTCATTAGGAATTTTCCTTTTATTAGAAATAATACCCTTCATATACTTTAAATAAGGAGGCAACTTAATAGCATCAGTCAAAGGAATTTGCAAAAATAAAGGTTTCATCCACTCACAAAACTTGTTATAGTGTTCTTCTTCCTTTGACTTGTGTTTCTATTCAGGGAAAGGCATTGGTTTTTGCACCCAAGGCTCTCTTTCACTACCATGTTTATTAGCAACAAAATCTTCCTTAGTGTACTTAGTGTTCTTAGTGTGTCACTCATGTTCCTCTTCAATTTCTTCCTTATCAGGAGCATCGTTTTTATCATTACCACTTTTAGTTTCAGCATCAGAGACAGATATACTATTAGGATCTATAGAAGGTTTAGAAAATTCTACAATTGTTTTATGTTTATTTTTCTTTCTCTTAGAAGAAGTACCAGTATTTTCAGCTTGTTGAGAATCCTGCTCAATTCTTTTAGGATGTCCCTCAAGATATAAGGGATCCTGAGTGGTAGCACCACTCCTAGTTCTAATTTTATAAGCATGTTTATCTCCAGAAGCATTAACTAGCATATCTTTTTATACTTTAGCAAGTTGATCAATTTGAGTTTGAACCATTTGGAAATGTTTAACAAGCATTTTAACATCATTAGAAGTTCTTTCCACAATATCTTTCAACTCATTAATAGCTCTAGAGTTTCCCATTAAATGATTATGCACTTGCTTATTAAAATTACCTTGCTTAACAATAAAGATATCAAGTTCCTCTAAGCATTGATTAGGAGGTTTACCATAAGGAATATCACCTTCATCAAAATGTTGCAGAGAGTGTACCTCAATAGTGGATGAATGGGAGATTGGCTTACATAATTCTTCTATAGGAGGTAAATTCTTCACATCTTCAGATTTAATACCCTTCTCCTTAAGACATTTCTTAGCTTCTTTCATAACTTCATCATTTAGTTCAATCACTCCCTATTCTTTGGTGTTGGTGTTGGGGTTGGTTCAGGTGTAGTTGGCTCAGGTGAAATTGGCTTAGTTGTTGTCCAATCATCATAATTCTTGCTTATTTTAGCTATTAATTCCTCATCTTCTGCGAGAGTTCTTTTCCTGAAAACACAATTAGCAAAACTATCCAGGTATGTCCTAGAGTCATCAGTTAGTCCATTATATCAAGAAGCTCATTTTTAGGTAATGGACATCCAAGATGTGCATGAATCAAAGCACAAAACCTTGCCCATGACTCAGGCAATTTCTCCTGTTCTCCCTTTTTAAAATCAAAAAGTTTCTGCAAAACAGCATGTCGAGCACTAGGAGGGAAATATTTCTAAAAGAAAGTTGCAATCAAGCAATCAGGGCTATCAATGGATCCGGGAGGTAAATTATTAAACCAAGCTTTAGCTTCTCCTTTTACTGAAAAAGGGAAAATTTTAGCAACAAAGTAAGTGCGCATCTTAATATCATCAGAAAATAAACCACTCGTAGTAGAAAGCTCAGTCATATGTGCCACAGCCCTTTCATTCTTAGTCCCACAAAAAGGTTATTTCTCAACGATGTTTATATAGGATAAATCAAGAGAGAAATCATAATCCTTATCTTTAATGTTTATGGGAGATGTGCAAACTTAGCATCAGGGAATAGTTTAGGTATAATAGTATGTTTATCAAGAAGACTCTTAACAACACTAGCACCATGTGTATTTCGATATTCTTCAATAAATTCATCAGTCATTCCAATATAACCATCATTAATATCATAGCTCTCTCTAGACTCAGGTGAGCTAACAGGTGTAATAGTATCTTCATTAGGAGTTTTAGTGTTTCCCAATATAGTTCTAGCAATTGTAGCATCTAGGAAAGGACCTAATGAAACACTCTCATCAAGCATAGTAGAAGTAACATCATGCGCATCAGAAGCAATTTTAGATTCAGCAGTAGTAGTAGTGTGTGTAGCATGTGTATGTGGTGGTGGTGTAACAAGCTTACTTAGAACAGATGGTGAATCAAGAGCAATATAGGTGTTCAGAACTATACCTCTTCTTGTAGTGGATGGTAATATAGGAAATTTTCCATCACGAGTTTTCCCCATGATGAAAAGGATAGTAGCAAACAATAATAATCCCAAGTGAAATTACAAATAAAGTTATGATCCCCGGCAACGGCGCCAGAAAATAGTCTTGATGACCCACAAGTATAGGGGATCGCAACAGTCTTCGAGGGTAGTATAACCCAATTTATTGATTCAACACAAGGGGAGCCAAATAATATTTATAATCCTTAACAACTGAGTTATCAATTCAGCTGCACCTGGAAATAGTCTTACTCACAACAGTTTATCAGTAGCAACAGTTTTGTAGTAGCAATAGAAAAGTAACTATAGCACCCCGGGAAAACCTGTACTATAAAATCGCAAGTTAATTCTACTTTGTGCATCATCATGACATCATGCATTTTTGCATCCAAAAATATTTTTACTAAACCCTATTTTATTTCCTACAATATTCCTCGCATATTCAATTTAAAGCTCCAGTCGTATCTGGATATTTTATTTGCCTAAAAACTATTTACTAAAGTGTTTTAAAATAAAAAATAAAATAAAAATGTTTTTAGTGGGGGAGGCAGTCAAACGACCAGGCCCAAAGGCCCAGTTGGAAGACCACCTACCACCCCAGATAACCAAACTCTACCTCACCTCTCAGCAACCAGACCCACTCCCTCATCCCGCCGCCACCACCCAACTCCTCGCTTACTCTGTCGCTAATCCCGCTTCCTCCCACGGTCCCTGGCCCCACCCTGGCCCGCTGAGCCCTATTGCTACGTGCAGAATCCCAGCATCACACGCACGCAAGCACGCCCGCTCCTTTCCGTAAATCCTCCTAGCCCTAGACCCAGGCGGCCCCACCACCTCGCTAGCACCCTGCTCCCCTACCAATCGTGAGTCCCTCTCCCGAGCTCCTCTGCGCCGTCGTCGACGCCATCTCTGACCTCCCTTGACTGCGACCTTCCTCGGTGGCCCCTCCGACACCAAGCTCCACCTCTGCCTCCCTAGGCTTCCTCGACCGCGAGCGCCCCTTGTCGCTCGCCTCCAGGCGTGCCGTCGCCCGCCACGGGTGCCTTCCCCATATCGTCTCCAAGATCCACTGCCCTTCGCCCCTCCCGGCATCTATCCGTGAGCCATGGCCCCTGTTCCTCTTCGCTGGTCGCCTTCCTCACCTCCGCCGTCGCGCCACCCTCTGCAGCATCTCGGTTTCATAGTCCCTGTCGCATGTAGGCTCCGCACCGCCAGCGAGCTCGTGTCACCCCTCTGCATCGTGCCGACTGCCATCCTTGACCCTGCGGTACTGAGCCGCCTCACCCGGCGCCACCGATCTCGGCTCTATGTCGCCATCCCACAGGCACCGACGCCTCCGCCCAGCAAACCCCCTGCTCCGGCCCAAGCGCCTCCGGTCACGTACGCTCCGCCTAAGGCCTGCCCAACGTTGGCCTCTGAAGTAGCGCCGACGCCGCCGTTCGCCGTCATCGCCAAGCACCATTGCCGGCACGTTGCATCAGTGAACTCCTTGCTGGAGCCCTAGTGTCGGCTCTCTGTTTGTGTCTATGTTTGAACCAACCTGTTTGTTTGGTCGCAGCCTCTTGATACCCTGTTTGGCGCATCCGTGTTTTTCCTTGCGTCCAAGACCATGTTTGGGTGCTCCCAAGCCCGGCTTCCTCCTGTTGCCGCACGAGATCGCTCTCGTCATTCTTTTTATGTCCAAGTCGACACCCAAGATCTACGTTAGGGACGCCGTCAAGGAATGCCAAGAATGCCACGCCACACGGAAAACTGAAGCCCCGATGCCCCGATCTGAAGACCGATCCCGGCCTCCGAACCAAACCCCTCGGAACCCCAAGATCTTTGCTCCTATGTGTGACCCCTCTTTTCGAGACCCCTATATTTTTATAATGTGTGAATACATTTGTTGCATATTAAATTGTCATGCTTGCATACATATTGTGTGGTTTGGGGGCTTATGCCGATTCACCTCATAAGGGCGAATCATATTTTGCCTTGATAATACAACATTTAAATTGCGGGGTATCTAAACAACTTGAACCATCTAAGTAAATGTTGGAACCCTAGTTCCACTTAATATTGCCTAATTGCATCGCATCTTTGCCATGTCATACATCATACATGCATCATGCTCGATTTTCTGCCATAGTATTAAATAGTGCATCCAGTGTTTCTTCTAGTGATTTGCTTCTTCACGGATTAGGCCGATGAGTGGATGCGAGTGTCGACCCGATCTTCGGATGAACCTTCGGCAGTGTTTTCAGGCGAGCATTCTCCCCCTTTCTACCTATCTTACTTTTATAGTATTTATTTCCTTCTATTAATCTATTTCTATATGTGTTGCGATGCTCTAGTTTTCGTACCCGTGATATCCTTTGCAGCCATTATATTGCCTTGTACATATCCTATTACCTGTTGTGTGGTAGATATTTGGTCTTGCGAGTCGCAGTTGCTTGCTCAGGTATTGTTACGATGTTGTTCAGTACCACAGTTGTTGGAATGTTGCCATATGTTTTACGATAGAGATGATCATGGCTTTAATTATAGTTTAATAACTAAAATTGAAGTAGGTAAATAATGTAGAGGCACAGGTGGGCAATAGATGTTATTTGTTTTTTAACCGTCCACTTATGTCCCGTAGGACCCCGAGTACTTGATACCTGTTCCTTGAATATTCGCACTATCCGCATGTGGGACCATGAATCCCCTTAGCATGAGCTTGAGTCATATCTTATTTCTTGGGGCCACAAAGTAGTGTGGAGCTTTATTACTATCATGTACTTATTCCATGATTATGCCATGTTTTACTGCTTTATTTACTATTGCGCGTGGAGCGCCTGTACTGTTTAGGTAAGCGGAGTGTTTTTGTAGTATCGACAAGTCCAGACACACTTTAGGGTTCCTAGTAGTTTACAGCCATTGACGCAAACCTCTGGGTCCGTTCCTGAGCCGACCAACATCGTAGCGGGTAGCTTGGTGGGGTGGCCTCCTGAAATATTATATGAATTTTGCGATTTCTTTGTCGTGATGCCTCGTTGGGTTTTCATTTGGTTTTTTCGAGGGTGATCGTGCGTGTGTTGCTATTTGTGCCCCCCTGTAGGGGTAAAACTTTCTGAAAGACGTGTCCGCGGTTATGGACGACTTGGATCATAGTATCTCGATCATAGACAACTATAATTAAAGTAGTGCTATAAATTTGACTTTGAAATTACTAGTGATCAGCTTCACTATAATGGAATGGCTAAATAAAAGTACCAACAACTGTTGGGTTCAGGATGTCTCATGCTATAAGTATCTAACTAGTAAGTATTGCAACTACAACGAAATGGTTAACTAGAACTGCCCACTGCTTATAATATCAGGATGACTCATGCTATCTATATCTAACTAGTAATTGCCGCAACTATAACGGAATGAATCAAACTGCCAATTGTGTGAGTTCCTCGGTTGACTTCCTCGTTTGGTCTCGAGGGGGAAATACTAGGATGGATATGCTTGGTGATAGTTTTAGGTTGGATCCGAATAGGTCTTTCTTATCTCTCTCTCTGATAGCCGCTAGTTGTATCGAGTCTCTATAGGTTGTTTAGTGCCTGTTGCGCTGCTGCTTCAGTCCAACATACCTATGTAGGTGAGGACCGCCGAATTATAAGACTCGCTGTGTACTGGCCTCAGTACTGATCGCTCTCTTTTTATTTTGCCCTTTGTCGGCACCCCTTTTGTTTAATCATGTTTTGAGATCGACGTCATTAGCAGGGTTACCCTTCCGGCTTGGCCTAGGCAGGGTTATGGACGCCATTGGTTATTCTTCAGGGATCTTGAACTAATTTGCATCTTGTCCGTACTCGGACGCTGTATTGTTTTTAAGGTGATTAGGATCTTTGTACTGTATAGTTGTATTATTGACTTGATGAGTCACTGTTGTATATATTTGTTATGTGGGTTACATCATGGACTATTGTGTAATTATATTACTTCGTTTTCCACCCGCACCCAAGTGCCTGGTGGGCCCCTTTGAATCGTTTCTATGTGGGTTTGGCAAAAATCGCTAAGACTTGCATAGGACCGATCTAAGGGTGTTACAGTAATAGTAGTAGTAAAATAAAGGCAGTACTAACAATAGTAGCAAACAACAGGATTTGAGTGCGGTAGGCATAGGGATGGATGGACGGGCGTTGCATGGACAAGACTATTCATGTAATATCAAGATCTAGGGCATTTGCAGATAAATAAGATAAAGCATCCAAGTACTAAACAATCATAGGCATGTGTTCCATATATAGTCATACCTGCTCGCAATGAGAACTTGCACAACATCTTTTGTCCTGCCAGCCCGTTGCAGCGGGGCCTCAAGGGAATCTACTGGAATTAAGGTTCTCCTTTTAATAGAGTACCGGAGCAAAGAATTAACACTCCATGAACACACGTGATCCTCATATCACAGCCATCCCTTCAGGTTATCCCAATTTCTGTCACTTCGGGGCCTCGGGTTCCGGACAATGATATGTGTAAACAACTTGCAGATAAGATCATAAACAATACTATCAGCATGAATCAATAACATGTTCAGATCTGAGATCATGGCACTCGGGCCCTAGTGACAAGCATTAAGCATAACAAGTTGCAACAATATCAAAAAGCACTAACAAAGATACTAGGCACCATGCCCTAACAATCTTATTCGGTTACATGATAGATCTCATCTAATCCCTACCATCCCCATAGCCTACTGCGGGGGTCACTCGTGGATGGGGGAAACATGGATGGTTTATGGAGAGGCGTCCGCGATGACGATGGCGATGATCTCCTGGCAGGGTGCTAGAACGTAGTTTTGGTTCCGAATCACGATTTCTGGTGGTGGCGGCACAGCGGAACTCTATCTGGAAAAACGTCGAACCCCCCCTCTATTTTTAGGTTAGAGGGCTTATGTAGGCAAAGGGGGGATCGAGGGGGTGCCCGAGGTGGCCACACCACCCCCTGGCGCGGCCTGGCCTGGTCCACGCCACCAGGTGGTGTGGGGCCCTCTTGGCCCTCCTCCGTCTCGTCTTCTGGCTCCGTGAGTCTTCTAGTAAAATAGGAGTTTTGCGATATTTTCCTGGATTTTTCCTAAAAGTTGATTTCCTGCACAAAAACTAGACACCAAAGCAATTCTGCTGAAAATGGCGTCGGTCCGTGTTAGTTGTGTCAAAATCACACAAATTAGAGGAGAAACAATAGCAAAAGTGTTCAGGTAAGTAGATAATATTTAGACGCATCAGCATCCTTGATCAAATCAGGCCCAAATAGCTGACGCTCTCCTACCCCATCCCGTAGCAATGGTGTCCGACACCTTTTTCCATATAGCACATCAAAAGGTGACGTGTTGATGCTGGTATAGTAGCTGTTGTTGTAGGAAAACTCGGCATAAGGCAAATTCTCATCCCAACTAGAGCCATGGGCCAGAGCGCAAGCTCTCAACATATCCTCCAAAATCTGATTTACCCTCTCGGTCTGACCATCTGTCTGAGGGTGGAAGGTTGTACTAAACTCCAACCTAGTTCCCAACGACTCATGCAACTAGCGCCAAAAGTGGGTGCCCCTATCTGACACAATTCTCTTGGGAATTCCATGCAGGCACACAATCATGTCCATATAAATCTTGGCTAACCTCGCACTCGTGTAGGTAGTCTTTACTAGTATAAAGTGGGCTACCTTGGTCAAATGGTCGACCACTACCCAAATAGAGTCATAACCAGACCTGGTCCTGGGCAATCCCGTGATAAAATTCATTCCCACTTTATCCCACTTCCAATCAGGTATCGGCAAAGGCTGTACCAATCTTGCTGGTTTCTGATGTTCATCCTTCATTCTACCATCACATAAGGCGATATGCTCGGCGATATCTACCTTCATATTGTTCCACCAAAATATTTCCTTCAAATACATATACATCTTTGTATTGCCTGGATGTATAGAGTATGGCGAGTCATGGGCTTCCTTATTTCCAGATCGTTGGGCACATACAGACGATCTCCATACCACAAAGTTCCCTGCTCATCCTCGTGGAATTCCTTTGCTCATTCCCCTGTCATATTTTCCTTTATCACCTCTATCTCCTTGTATTCTCCTTGAGCCTTCCTGATCATGTCTTGGTTGGACTTCCATTGCTTACAAATATCCTTCGGATACTACCTCCAACCTAAGATCCTTGAATTGCTCACATAAATCCTTGGGTAATTCCCCCATAGTCAAACCATTTGCATAGACCTTCCGTCTTAGAGCATCAGCGACAACATTGGCCTTTCCTGGGTGATATTTGATGACCCACAAGTATAGGGGGTGTATCGTAGTAATTTAGATAAATAGGAGTGTCGATCCCAACGAGGAGCAGAAGGTGTTGACTAGTGGTTTGGAGCAGAAATTCTCTGTAAATACTTAGCAAACGGATTTTTAGGGGTTTTTGATAATGCAAAGAAATAAAGTGCAAGTAAATAAAGACAACAATAATAATTGCAGCGAGTGGCACAATCCTTTCTTCAGCAAAGAACAAGCCGGTTGTATTACTTATGAGGACCAAACGTTCTCGAGGACACATGGGAATACTGTCAAGTGCTTTCGCTTCATATAGTTGATTAATATTCTTCGGTTGGATAAGTGTTGTGTGGGTGAACCTATGCTAATGTACCGACCTTACTTGGACTAATACATACTAGTGATTATACCCTTTGCAAGCATCAGCAACTATAAGAAAGTAATTAAGATAAAAACCTAACCAGAACATTAAACTCTGAGATCCTACACTCCCTTGTGCAAAGGTTTCCTAACGGGGGTTCAGGTTTCTGTCACTCTAGCAACCCCACAATTAGTATCCAAATACACAATGCATTCCCCTAGGCCCATAAATGGTGAAGTATCATGTAGTCGACGTTCACATGACACCACTAGAAGAATAGCACCACAACTTAAATATCAAACCATTGAATATTACTTCAACACAATTCCACTACTAACAACATGACTTCTCTCAAGTCCTCAAGAACTAAACAAACTACTCACGAGACATCATATGGATCAAGATCAGAGATGATATGATGATGAATAACAATCTGAACATAAAAAATAATTCAATGGTTCCACTCACAAGCATCAACTACAAAAGTAATCAACACCAGGAAAGTTTCCCCTAAGAACTATGCAAGATTCAACCAATTGTTACAGCGGGATGGAGTGGTGATATTGGTGCTGGTGGAGATGGTGGTGGTGAGGATGATGATGATGATGATCCCGATGAAGTCTAGCTTGATGACGGTGTTGATGGCGACGATCTCCCCTCTTCGAGAAGGTATTTCCCTGACAGAAATCTGCCTACCGGAGAGCTCTTTCTCTCTCTATAGTTTCTGCCCCGCAGAGGCGGAAAAATCTTTCTGTGGTCGCCCTCTCCTCGTATTAGGGTTTCGAGGAGAAGATATAGGCGAAGGGGCGAAGCAGGAGGTGGGCCAGGGTGGCCACACCACCTGGTGGCGCAGCCTAGGGGGTCGCGCCAGGGGGTGGTGTGGGCCCCCTGTGGCCCATCTCCGCCTCTCCTTCTGGCTTCCTTCGTTTTCTGGGAAAATAGGATTTTCCATATATTTTCTAGAATTTTATGATCTTCACGAATATTGCATCTGGACACCGCTTTTTCCATCAGAATCCTGACTCCGTCAGTTCATCCTCCAAAGTCATCCAACATGCAAAAATAGATGAAATAATATAAGTATCACCTCTTAATATGAAATATATCAATGAATAACAGTAAATTATGATATAGAATAGTGATGCAAAATGGACGTATCAACTCCCCCCAAGCTTAGACCTCGCTTGTCCCCAAGAAAAAATTGAGCTCAGTAAACATAACCACGGGTTTATGGAGTGAAGTGTCGATAAAAAGAATAGGAATAAGAAGCATCACATTCACCAATACATAAATCATAATAGAAAGCAACTCACCATTATATAAATTAACTTACAACGAGCATGGGAGTCACAATAAAGATGCATAAAAACAAATCATAATTGGTAATGACAAACTTTGTTCTTGGTCAGAGAATAGTTGACAAATCATACTTAGTTTTCAAGCAAAGCTTTTGTAATGAAGTTTATAATAGGAGTCCTTTTGCTAAAACATAAAAGGCTTTTCACAATGATAGCTTTCAAAGTAATATTCATTCAGACAAGATCAATGTGCAAAACAAAGAAGAGAAGAAACATGATTGAATAAATCATCATATGAATGATTGAAACACAACAACTCAAATACTTGATGGAGATAGAAAGGAATAGGTTTACTAACTCAACTAAGAAGTAAAAGAAAGGCCCTTCGCAAAGGGAAGAAGGGATTTCAAGTTTCATAAAGAGCTTCCAAAACATTATGGTACTTACTATCTTTGAGCTCTCATTGCCCCTATCATAAGCATCTTGAGGTGATTAAGGTTAAAGTGAACAAATATGGAGTATATGCTTGACAAATCATAAGTTGGAAATCTCATGTCTCTTGAGCACGAGGGTCGTTCCTCATGCTACTCAACTTTAGTTGCCGGTAAGTTCTTGTCATTGTAAGTATATGTGTATCATAGAGAACCGCCAACTGGGTACCCCTTGCCCCATGACACAGGAGCTATCCCATATCAAAATGACAAGGAAACAGATAGTGAGCATCTCAGCGATCCTTTTATCATAAGAATGGTGCATATATTCCTTTTCTCTTCTCTTTTTTATATAATTTTTCTGAGGATGCTTCATCGATTGCTCACTATGGTGATGCTGCAAGTTTCCACCATGATTAGGCATGGCTTAGGCTAGCGGCCCAGACTTTTCTCTAACACAAATACATAACTCCATGGACTTTCAAGCTCCCCTTTTATTTCACACTGCCGACATCCATAAATAAAAGATCATGATATCAACTGGGTAGATATTTACAGGTGTTGAAAGCGTTCCCCGTGACAACACGGTTCTTCTAATTCCCAACTTATAAGTGCAAGAATATACAACATAGATGACACAATGGTTCAAGTTTATTAGGGGCGGGAAAATAAGGTGTGCCATCAAATTCGTGAGAGCTTTACTAACTAGTTTTCACATAACAAAAGAATTTTTAATTTGAAATGTAGATGAAACTCGAGAATTTACTTGGAATAGCAATAATGCTAATAGGTAGATATGGTGGACACCAATGGCATATGTTTACATTCAAAGATTGGATGCACGAGAAGCATTCCCTCTCAGTACAGGTTTTTGACTAGCAAGGCTGGGTAGCAAGCATAAGAGTTGAAGGAAACAAGGAAACATACATGTGATAGAAACAAACATGCAATCTTCCTTGAAAACACAAAATATCTTAACTAAAGAATATTAAGCTTATGAGCCAATCAAGAAAGAAGGAAAATGATAATACAATACATGTAAGTGCTTTTCTCTTTTCCTTTCAAACCTCAAAAGGTGTTGCTACTGACCAGATCTCGGTTTTCCAAAACCAATTTAGATTTACTTGATGCTCCCAAAGTGATACCAATACTAATCAACAAGATCTATCATATAATAGAGATTGCAAACTAAAAGAAGATGTGCAAAAAGTAAATGATGAAACTTATCATTCCCTAAAGGCACTCACACCAAGAGATACATAGATAACCAACTAGAGGAGAGATACTTCCATAATGCAAACCATCCTATATGATAACTTCTCTATTCATGGTATGAATCTACTAAAAGGGTAAAAAGACGAAAGATAATGATGTGATACCGCGGCACACCCCCAAGCTTGTAACAAACCAAGGGGATGCCAAAACCTGATGACGAATTACTCCTTCGGTGGTGGTGGTATTCTCTCGATAAGCTTTTCAATCAACTTCCTCAAATCCTCAATCTCGAAGGCTAGAGTATGAATCAACTCCGAATTATGCTCAATGCGGTTCATGATCATGTCGGACCGAGAATCCCAGTCCTTGTGATTCTTTCCCCACTCTTCCTCCTTAGAGTGTTCTTTCCCTGCATGGTTAGAACGAGGCATATCCCAACTAGAGGGCAACTTTCCTTTGGGAAACTTTTGGAATTGCTGCTCATGTATAAGAGTATGGAAGGGGTTCTTGGTGCATGGAGGAAGTGACCGTGGAGACAAGCAAAGACGCGAAACTATTCCTCCTGTAGACATCTGTGCCGTCCTCATGAGCTTGATATGATTTGCCACCACTCCAATACTCGCAACGGTGGCGTGGATGCTTGTCTTCCTCCACTTCTTCTTCATCCCCAACCAAGATCTCCTCCTCCTTCTTGGGGTCTTGAAGATCATCTTCCACGGGCTTATTGCCCTTGTCGTTGGCGGAGACCATTGTGCCTCTAAACTTGAGAATAGTTCCTGACACAAATAGATTGAAACGAAAACACGACGAGAACATGATATACGGACCTCGGGCGGTCTGAGTGATTATATATTATGAAGTTTTACGACATAAGAAAGGTACTGAGCAAAAACGGGATGGAGACGGGCTCCGGGGTAGTCACACCTCCTGGTGGCGCGGCCAGGTGGGGCCGCACCACTGGGTGGTGTGGGCCACCCGGGCTCCATTTCCTTCCCTGTTTCGACTCATTATCTTCCGTATGGAATAAAAACTGCAAAAATATAAAAATAAAAGTTTTTCATGAACCTTTTATTTCCAACACTTTTACCTATTCAAAAATGGACTCTGCAGATTCCTTCTCTCCAACACTTGAAAGTTCCTTTCATACAAAGCTTCACATAATCCTCATTAGCAACATTAGCGTATGCAAAGACAATAAACCTTTGGGTTCAAATTTGAACTGAAATCCATCAAAACATAAGCTACTGTAGAAACTCCTTTCAGAACCCCAAAAAGAATCTAAAAGGAAATCGATTGAAGAGGCAAATGCAACTAATGGCAGAAATCTGTCAAAACAGACCAATAGGTAAAGATTGATTTTTTCAAAAATCTTCTGTTGCTCAAATCAAAAAGTGCAAAACTAATGAAAGTTGGATAACAACTTGAGGCACAAGCACAGAAAATTACAGCTCCAACCGACGTACTGGGATTTTTGCGATTTTTTACAGTGCAGCACGAAAAATTTGTTCCGGGACAACAACTTCCCACAACTCACCTACTTCTCAAAAGAGGCTAATATTGACACAAAAACCAAACAAAAAAGGATAAGGAGAGTTTATTACAGAGGTAATAACTTCCAAGACTCAAGGAAACAAAAACCGAAAGCAAACTAAAATGGGTTGTCTCCCAAAAGCTCTTTCTTTATAGCCATTAAGATGGGCATGACAATTTCAATGATGTTCCCATAGGAGATACAGATTTGAAGTGAAAGAGAGCATCAAGAAGAAAATATCCAACACATTTAAGTCTAACCCACTTCCTATGAAAGGGAGTTTTGTAAGAAAAAATTTATTTAAACAACAAAGCTACTAGCATAGGAAGACAAAACAAGTGCAACTTCAAAGATATCAACATAAAGCGGGGAAAATTAATATTATTGAGATGCATAAAACCATGTTTCTCTCTCTCATAATAACTTTAGTAGCACCATGAATAAAGTTAACAATATAACTGTCACGAGAAACATTCTTATCATCAGAATGAGCATACTTAAAATCATCAAAAGGAGGTCTAAGGTCATAAACTGGATCAATAGAAGCAAGTTGTTTAACTTTAAAATCCTCATTAGGCAAGTCATCTTCATAATGAGATTTAGAAAATTTGGAAAAATTAAACCCATAAGATTCTCCATCAAATTTAGTTAAAATTTTCTCTTTCTTACAATCTATAATAGCTCCACAAGTGTTCAGAAAAGTTCTACCAAAAATGATAGGACAAGTTTTCCTAGCTGCTGAACCAAGTACTAGAAAATCAGCAGGATACTTAATCTTACCACAAAGAACTTCCACATCTCTTACAATACCAATTGGACAAATGGTTTCTTTATTAGCAAGGTGAATAACCACATCAATGTCTTCAAGTTCACAACGACCAATTTCATGCATAATTTCTTTGTAAAGATCATAAGGAATAGCACTAGAACTTGCACTAATGTCACATAAACCATAATAGCAATGATCACCAATCCTAAA
Source organism: Avena insularis (assembly GCA_023614405.1). Classification (NCBI taxonomy): domain Eukaryota; kingdom Viridiplantae; phylum Streptophyta; class Magnoliopsida; order Poales; family Poaceae; genus Avena; species Avena insularis. Next base: position 276,574,708 of record CM042697.1, read on the forward strand.
AAAAAGCACAGGGACACTATCTCTCCTAGTTTTACTAGGATGTGAAACAATATTAGAAGCATCTTCACAAAAGATAATGTGCCCATCTTCTACATTCTTAGTGACAAGATCTTTCACAATAGCTACTATAGGTTCAATATTTATTTGTTCATCAGGTTTAACAGCTTTGTTTGTACTTTTCCTAACCACATTATCTATAATAGAATGTTCCCTTACCTTAGCAGGGAAAGGTATTTTCTCAATATAAGGTTCAGGCAAAATATGATCAACCGTATAAACTTCAGTGTTTCTAGCAGGAACATGATTACCAATATCTTTATAAGGCGCATGGTACTTGTTCCACTTCTTCTTGGGAATTTCAATATAAGAGGCAAAGGACTTAAAAACATTGCAATACTTTGAGAATCAAGACCATACTTAGTACTAATAACATGAAAGTCATCAGTTCCCATAAAAGATTTAATGCATTCATAATCATAATTTATACCTGACTTTCTTCCTTTGTCATTCTCCCATGCTTCAGTATTTTCTTGAATACGATCTAGAAGATCCCATTTAGCTTCTTATTTCATAAGTGTGAATGATCCAGCACAAGAAGCATCTAATAAATCTTTATCATGAAGAGAAAGCCTTGCATAAAAGTTATTAATAATAATATTATTAGGGAGCTCATGAATAGGACATTTGAGCATTAGTAACTTCAGTCTCCCCCAAGCTTGGGTTGTACTCTCTCCATCATGAGGCCAAAAGTTATATATTTGATTCCTATCCTTATGAATCTCACTGGGAGGATAGAATTTAGAATAAAAGAGAGGTACAATTTCCTCTCGTTCCATAGATTGTCCATTCTTCAGCGGCTTATACCATTCTTCAGCTCTTCCTTTCAATGATATAGAGTGTAACTTTTTCTTAACTTGTTCCGTCGTGATACCTGCACACTTAAACAACCCGCATAATTCATGGATAAAAAGCAAGTGATCACCAGGATGTACAGTTCCATCCCCAAAATAATAGTTATCCATAACACGATCAACAAATTTTGTAGGTATCTTAAAAGGATCTATCTTAGCAGGTGGTGGTTCATCTACTACCCTAGAAGTGGTAGTAGCTTTCCCAAATAGGAAACCAAGTGGGTTATCCATATTCGAAAGAAAGTAGAAAATAGAAATAAAAGCAATACTCACAGTAGAAGTGTCATTTACCAGTTCCACTCTTCAATAGTGCTTCACTCCCTGGCAACGGCGCCAGAAAATTGTGGTGACCCAGCATACCACTGCATGTTGTAGTATACTATAGTCGTGAACATAACACTCACGAAGTACCATTCCGCAAATATTACATCCTGAGAGTGGTACAACAGAAACAAAGCGGGTCCACAGCATACATTATCATTATTACAACCAGAAATTACATGACGACTTTGAGATCCTCCTAGGTCCATAGAGGTATCCCAATGACTCAGGGCTAAACTATAATAACTCTAAGAACAAGATAAAGAAGCAAACTAAACTTAAAGGTTTATACAAGATATAATATAGATAAAGGATAGATCTCTATGCTACTGGACTAGATCACTATATATGTTACATCTACACTTCAGATACGTCGGTCTCCATTCCATAGATGTTTTCATAATTGTTCCCTTCAACGCTTCCGGATACTCCTGGTTCTTTATAGCAGAATTCTTCTTGGTCATAAATTGGATATAGTATTTCCTTTTCCTGATCTTTAATGTCTTCAGAATCTAGCAAGGGTTAAGAAGATACGTGAGTACGAGTGTACTCAGCAAGTTCACTAAAAAGGAGTGTTTCATGCACAATATCTACACCCACAAACCATGGGTCGTAGGCAATGCAAGTTTTGGTAAAAATTTCTTCAAAGGTTGCTTTTATTCTGAAAAGCTATGTCTGTCAGCCTTCACAAGTTTACTAGAACTTTCGTGGAGTTCTTTTCCTGCAGCGTTCGCAGCTCCTTCTCGGAACAGGGAGTAACAATTTACAGTTCTTACACTCTACAAAGGTGCGTTCCTTTACCCATGAGAGATCAAATCCTTATTGCACAACCGGTGAATCTTTCCTGTCCACACTTCCTATGGTGTGGGGCCAAGTAGATGATCCAAGCCAATCACTGTCCTTCTCTGTGACCCCGCATACATCGCAATTGTTGTATGCCCAAACTCAAGGTTGAAATTTCCCCGTATAAAATGGCTATACCTTAGTTTGATATACACAACAACCAATAACACTAGAAATCTATCTTTTGTAAGCCCAGATCCACGATAGACCTTTCCCCGTATAAAAAGTCTATACCCATGATCTACAACTTACAAAACGCCCAGAACAATGTCCAATGCATGCGAAAGGGAGCCGATCCAGCTGACTTCTCCGTCCCACTCCAAATCTCATGGTTAACGCGTAATATACGACGCGATAATCACTAGCGACATTGGTTGTTAAGTCCTAGATGATATATTCCTATGCAGTGGTATTCCAACTGCCAGACTTAATAGATTAGATGATCACCCTGGATCAGTAACCTCTACTTCAAGTTAAATATGAAAATAGTATTTTTGACCTTTTTGAAATGCAGGTGATGACACAACAGTTTGCAAATACTTTACAGAAAATAATCAAAGGACATGATCAAGTGTGAACTTGCCTTGATATAGCGAAGTATTATAGTCGAATGTCTCGACTTGACCCTGGACCTCAGGTCCTACAAAAATATCATCATTGCCCGGTAAGGACAATGTTTAAAGAAGCAATACACTATTATGCATAAGTAATGGGATGCATAATGTAAAGTCCCAAGTAATTCCCCGATCATTACAAGTGAGATGGACTTAGATGATTTATTTTAAGGTTTGGTTTATCTTCAAGTTTACTTCACAAAAGAGTATGGTCGTAAGGATTTTGAGTTAAACATATAAGTCATGAAGGTAAATTACAATCATAAAATAATTCTAAGATTGGGTGGTATCATGTAATTATTACGAAGTTCATGTTTTAAGTTGTTATGGTTTAAAAGAAATGGTATAGTGTTTCTTTTGAAGTGGCAAAAAGAATAACACTTGAAGAAAATATTATTTATGTTAAGTTAATCAACTCTAAAGATTAGTAGGATTAAGGCTATGGTTTTGTAATAAGGTTCAAATGATCGTGAGTCATTATATACCTTGCTTACGGTGTATTGGACCAAAGTAAACTCTAAAAATATAATTGGACTTGAAATAGAACACTTGTAGCATTATCAACTTTTAGGGTTTTTTATAAGCATAATCAAAGATGAAATTTTAGAGTTATGAAACTTTGTTTTAAAGATTTAAATCTACCATGTGTAATATTTATAGGTTGTACTATAAGATTTTTATATATAAAGAAAAATAGGTGAATTTGTTTTATAGTTATTTAATGAATACCAAGTTTGCTAAATATGGTTATATATAAATTGAGACCATTTACTTCTAATATAAGTTAATGATTTGCAAAAGAATAACTTTGTAAATCTTTCACTTATAATTAGTTTTAAGATTTTAAAAGAATACTATAAAGTTGATTCTTTACACCAGGATTGTATCCTAAATTATATTTATAGGTTTAAACTATTTAGAATTAGAGTATTATGTTTTGATAAGATCATTTCTTACTTAGGAAAGAATTTTAAATAATTAACAAAACAACCATCTTATTTAAATAATTCAGATAATTGAAGTTATATGATCTAGGGACTTTAAAGTATTTTTGGAATAATATATTTAGTATTTTCCTGGTAAATATTCTTACTTAAGTATTAAAATTGATTTTTTTTTATATTTAAGTATTATATTTATTTTATATCTATATAATTTCTCAATTATTGGATGTCTTTAAATATTTGTTTTAAGTTTTATTTGTAAACTTTTTAAGTTAGTATTTTTATGAGATAAGAGATTTATTTTTATGCATAAGAGTGATTTTTATTTATTTTTAGGAATTTTTCTAATTTATTAAATTTTATTTAGATATGTAAGGGTGTTAAATATTTGGTTGCATTTTATTTCACTCAAATAAGTAGTATTATATTTTTCTTAAGTAGATATTATTTTGATAAACATTTTGAGGTATTAAATATATTTTTAGGATTTTTCTACATTTTTCTAGAGCTTCTAATGTCTAAAGGGTAATTTGGTAATTTTCAATTTTACCCCCTTTTATTTATTTGCTGGTTTTCTTATTAATCAGATCTGGTCCCACTGGTCAGTCTAACCCACTGGTTGGGCTAGAATTAGACCACCAGACCCCGAGCTGATCCTCTCCTGGCTCTCTCTCTAGCGACCCTGGCATTGCTGCCGCCGCCGCATGCCCCGGCTAGCTCCGGTTACTCCGGCCGCCGCTGCTTGCTGGATGGCTCCGCCACCACCTCCTCTGCTCTAACCCCACCAACACCCTCTCTCACTGTCCCAAACGCGGCGCCCTAGCTAACCCTAGCCCGACTCAGCTCGATCACCGGCACTGAGGACGGGGTGACCCTGCTTCCCTTGGTCCTTGCCGCCACCGACGCGTGCCTCCAGATCGAGGCTTGCCTCCTGCTGCTCCCTCACGGCGACCTAATCCCCGATGTCGGTGGGACGGCAATAGACTGCTGCAACCCTGGTGTCCTATGCCGCCGTTTCGCGGCCCGGATGTGGTGGAGACAATGGTGTGGTCATGTTGTGCTAGTGCTGCTGCTGATGGGATGGTAGTGAAGTCTTCACCGCAACCTCGTTGTTGCGCTGCTCCCAGGCTTCGTCATCCCTACGCTACAGGTGCATGGCACCCACAGTGAGCTTTGGTTTGTTATGACTAGCCTTCGTGCCGATGGTTTTAATCCATGGGTCTGCTGTAATGGTTTGTTGTTGATCTATTGCTATTAATGTTTTTCAACTTGGATGAGCAAATGCTCTAGTGGTACTGATTTGGGCTGGTGATTCTGTTGTTAATGGTGGTGAGTGTGTTTATAACTTCTATTGATCCATGTCGAACAAGTGCTTTGAGTTTGGGATTAAGCTATTAAGGATTTTTTTCTAGATTTGATGATTCTATTAAGATGATTAAATTAGCCCTAGCCCTTGTCCTAAATTTGTATAATGAAATTGTGATGCTCTGAGGTCCGTGATACTGAGCTTGATGATCTAAAACCTTTGTGGTAGTCCAACAGATGGAAACTATATGATTTCTAGTTGAATAACTAGCAAAGTGATTTCAAAGAGGTGCCCACTTCTTACAGACAAAAGAATAATGTACTTGTTGTTGTGTTTGCCTTAATCTGGACTAATGCCTTAAGCTTGACTATAGTGGAGGTTATTCCATATCTTGGTTTGCAAGTGAGTTTGTAAGCATGTTGTTTAGATGATACAATAGCTTAATATGCTCCCTTCATCATATTCATATGATGTTTGATTATAGAATGATTATTGTAGCTTTGCTACTGTATAAAAAATGATTCCTATCTAGATTGGCTGAGGAAAATGATTTGAAACAGTTTATTTTGTTTGTAGATGATAACTGATATAGTTGAGTTTTTTGGGTGAGATATACATGGCAATCTGAACATATGGTCCAAGAATGATCATAGCCCCCTATGGAATAGATTTGTATCACTTTAAAATGATTCCTAGTTTAAGAACTAGGAAGATGATTTGAAACAGTTTCCCTTGCTTTCAGATGAGTTCATAATATGTTAAATTGGTGAGGCTTAAGTAAAGTAAAGGTATTAATAGCTCTGTTGTACTAGGTTGGCTATTGTGGTGCCTCTACTTAGAGTGTGCACAATAGAATTCCTTAATAGCATGAGTTGCTGCTTAGTTTTAGCCAATGATGCCAAGTCTGAGGCTTTACTTGTGTTGCACATGATCACATATCATTGTTTCCTTGCAACTGATTTGGCTAATGTCCAACTACTGTTAGTAAGATAGTGATCATATGATTCCTAGTTGTTTTTAGCTAGGAAAAGGATTATGTGGTGCTATTCTCTTGTGCTGTGTAGATTTACTAATGAGATGTCTCTATGATGCCTCCCTTAGGATGGAACACAGTGATTTCCACTAATGGATCTGCTAGACTTGCTAAGTAGGGTGTGGAAAAATGATATCATCTAGTTTGTATGATCGAGATGCAGAATCTTAATATGTGATCTTGGTCAATGATGCATAAGGCTAAGACCAAACTCTTAGAGAGATAAGAACAAATTTCCACATGTGTTGCCAAATCCTGGGATGATCTTGTACTCCATTTGAGTATAGATCTGAGGATACAACCCCTATTCCAACAGTCACGCCTATAATTGTTCAGAATGGATATGCATGATTTCTGGATGCTAACCTGCTGTGTAGAGTAAACAGATGGATGAATCTGGATATATTTGTGGTGAGCTTGATGATCTGCTTCTTCTAACACTCCTGACCTATCCTTATTTTCCTGATTGTATTCCACTCCTTTTAGCTCCTGCCTGATCTTGATCTCCTTCTTGTTCTATCTCATGGATGGCTCCTCTGAGCAACCAGAGTTAGAGATATGATAGTGGTTTGATCTGTGTGTTATTGGGAAAATCTAAGAACAGGTGATGTTCTTTGTGGTGCTCTAGAGCTAGTGGAGGAACTATGGTCTGATGGTGTGTGTGAGAAGGATATGCTAGCAGCCCTTCTACGGCTGGTGCTTTCTCTCCATTTGCTGCTCTCTTGTGGTGTTGACAACACATAGAGTTGCATGTGTTGTGTGAGCTGCATGTATGCTTGTGTCATGTGTGTGGATCAGATCAAGTGAAAGGCTTGATATTTTCTTGGATTTTACCTCTTTGCCTTTTACCTGCCCTAGGTGAAACTTGCCCAAGTTTACTGTCAATGATCTGGGACTAAGACAAATTTGATAAGAACAGATTGACACTTGACTAGTTTTCTTCTCTAAAACTTGATGATGTGACAAGCAATGCATCACATTGCATTATTGAGAGTAATACTAACCCCCAAACTCCCTTATACTATATTTTGTTTACTCTATGCTTTTATAGGAACAAGATCAGGAAATTACAAGATGTGAAGATGAAGATTAGTTTTAGGATTTTCCTTTTATCCAATTTTGTAATCTTCTCTTCTGTCTATCAATAATGCAAAGACATTGTAATACATTAATTTATCTTATTATTATTTTAACCATTTCTTATTATTTCTTTGTTGTAAAAGGATAATGTACTATATGTATATATTCTTTTTAATAAAGAGTTCTTCTATTTGTTTTATTGTTGTAGTTCATTTTCATTTTCTTTATTCACTTATTTGTTTCATTGTAATTTTTCCTTTATTCTTTTATTGTAAAAGAATACTGTGATGTTGGTCTTAAATAATCTTTATACTTTTGTTTATAATACTCGTATTTATCTTATTGTGAATAATTATTTATAATTCAATTTTCTCCCCTCATAATTTCAAAAAATATATAGGTCATGTCAAACTTCCTCACACTCCCTCTTAGATGACACTAAACCTAATTCATCAGAGTGAGAATTGTGATCACTCTAGTCTTTTAATTTGGCATAAAAATTACCTGAGTTTTTAGATGCATGCATGCAGATGAACAAAATCCTAAATCTACCCTTCGTTTAGTCCTAAATGCTGGGATGTTACAAACTTCCCCCCTTAAATTAAACTTCGTCCCGAAGTTTGAAGGTTTCTTGCTCATTTGTGGATGCCGCAAATTCGTTTAGCTATGCACACCCTCGTATTTTCATCTTCATATAAGGTTTTAGTCCTTCCAAGAACCTTTTCTCGCACTTCTCCTCCGTATTTACCTCATCAACTGCATAATGAGATAATTGACTAAACTCTCTAATATATTTCATCACGGTTTCATCATTTTGCCGTCAGTCCATGAATTCTCTCCTCTTAAATTCCATAATGCTCTCAGGAACATGATACTCACGAAACTTCTGCTTGAATTCTTCCCAAGTGAATATCTCTTCTGGTGTGTGCATAGCTAATATATTCTCCCACCAATTTGCGGCAGATTCGGATAGAAGAAATGTTGCATATCGTAACTTCTCCTCATCATTACATCCTACTGTTTTAAGTTTTCTTTCTGTATCCATCAGCCAATCCTCTGCATCCATAGGTTCTGATGTAGATGCAAAAGGAATTGGTTTGGCGTTTTGGAAATGAGAAAGACTTACTTTGATATCTTTGTTTTCCTCTATGGGTCCAATTCTTTTGAGTATCGCATGCATGAACTTATTCTGGTACTCTTGCATCATTTGCATGTATTGCATGAAATTATCCTATGTCAACGGACGATTTGATGGTCCAGTTGCAATTACATCCACATTACTTTCCCTCTGATGAGCTTCTTGCTCCAAACGTTGTCCTTCAAACCCATCTTCTACTCCCGTATCCTTACCCTCTCTAGTCCTGTTACATAAAGCGAATACTCATACTTACATCATGCATATGTTTTCTGAGCTCAACCTGATGCACAGTGCTAATCACACAAGGAAATCAAGAACCAAATCCAAATAACAACCAAACCTATACCATGTATTATACATGGTTTTTATAAGATATTACAAACAATCCTCACAACTACGGTTTGACTCTCACCTAGTACATTACTTGTATGTTACAAGGACTTACTTGCTCGTATAAGCATGATCTCACTTATTATGTCATGCCTCTCAATCCCTACAATGCACATAACTAGATATGTACATTATCTAAGCTCCTTACTTCTATGGATTGTCTCTTCTTACTTTTCTCTCTCTTTCTAGTGCTTCCTGAAATTCCGTCCATGATGACGTGAAGTCCGACGACTACCTTCTAGAGTATATAAACATCTAGAGGATGCGCACTATTGATTAGAAGTACTTAGATTGAGGTTAGCCATTGAGAAATGACTAGAAAATGCGTGATCTCGTATGGAATTCTCATGTCCACCTTCAAACGCACTTTCAAAGTAAGATGTATTCTCTACTTTTTCCTTGATTCAGTCATACATATTGATGTAATAACCGTCAGTGCCTTCTTCTAGGTCAATAGGATTGGTACTACCCCCACATGGATCATAGGTTCCATGCTAATCTAACTGGTTTCTACTCCTTTATTAGGATCACAGGGTATAGGATTCTCCCTGGTTCCAGTGTAAGATTCTACTCCCCATCCATCGGGATTCCAAACTGGAATACTTGGATCGGATGTTTCCTAAGTTTCCTGTTTTGTTTTATACTTGTACATGGCCTACATGTTTTTAAGGCCCATTCTAATAATAGGCATAGGTTTCAGACTATGGTCCCTCAAACTCATTCTCTTTATACATGTAACATCCCAAAAAATCATGAATTGTAAAAGCATGCATTGCATTCATGTTGTCATAGCATTTAGGGTTAGCACAAAAAATTCAAAGTTTGAAATCAAACAAAACCATTTATATGTCCACTTTAAATTCATATGAGGCATGGTTTTGCTCTTATTTTCCAAGGACCAAGGTTTGTTTGTGTAAACAGTAGTGTTTGACACACATTTGAGTGCAAGGATCACACTACAAAAATCTAGAAAAGATTTGAATTCAAACAAGTTTGAAAAGGGTTTGAAAACCATTCCTGAAAAATCAAACAGAAAAAGAAAAGGCTAAAAAAAATAAAGCAGGCGCTGCATTGTGAGCCCAGCACCAGAACAGACCCAAAAGCCCACCTGGGTCATTCCCCCTCCCCCTCTCTCTCTCACCCGCACTCTCCCTACCACGCGCTCACTTCCACTGGGCCCAAGCCAGCTCAGCATCGTCTCCCCCAAACCCCACACGCAGACCCCGTCGCCACTGTCGTTTCTTCCATCACCGTCGCGTTGATTTCGGGCTTAATTGACATTGATTCTCTGTGTAATGCCCTCGCCCCCGCTGGCTTCTTAATCCCCACACTGCCACGGTCATTCCCCCAAACACCCATGCTCAATCGCCGCCAGGCTGCTCGCAATTAGACTTGCACTGCCGCTGCCCGAGCATCTCTGACGAGGTATTCCGAACGTCGGCTTCGTAGAGCACCGTGAGCATCAGACGTCGTCCCCATCTCCGACGAGAAATCCCGGTTGACCCAGGCTGTCGCCATCTGCACGAACCCGACGCTGCCCGCAACTCCGACGAGCTCCAGCAACTGCAGCAGCTCTCCACCATCCGAACCAAGGCCATGTTGAGCTTCCTCACGACCTTGCGACACTGGTAAGCATCACCACAGCCCCTAGCCCTCTCAGGAATCACCGGAGCACCACCGCCAGTAGCGTCGCCGCCGGCAGTGGCCATTTGCGCCGCCAAACTTTGGTCGCATGCGTTAGAGCCGTTAGATCTAGATCTGACGCTGCGAGATTCATTTAAACAAACAGTATCACCAGATCTGGGCCACAGGATCTGACTTAAATCCTACGGGCCTTGTTGATCGATCCGCGCGAAGCGGTACGGGCCAATCAGATGCGTCCACGTGTCTGGATTTTAGATTTAAAATCTATTTTTGAATCTAATACATTTGCAAACTTGTAAAATTCATATCTTTTATTCTTTTTATCCAAAAAAATGCAAATAATATATAATTGGATTCATAAAAATGAGCCCTACATTATTGTGGGCTTGAATTTGTATTTTGCTTCTAGAAAAATGGGTTTATTTGCAGAACACATTATAGGCTTATTTTGACTATATGAAATGTTTATAAAATTGTTTTGAGACAAATTTAAGTTTTTTTAGACTTTAAATAGATGGCTTTGGTACTTTAGTATAGAAAAGTCATTTCATTGCATTTGCATGCATTCATATTATTTTTGCTTGAATATTTGAATGTGAATTTGGTGTTATCATTTTATGTGTAGATTTTGGTGCTAGTGGTGATTGTGAGTGTCAGGATTGTTGCTACTCCCCCAACTACTACCAAGGCAAGTGGTGCTTCATGTATTTGTCCTATTATTTTTGACTATGCGCTAGTGATATTTTGAATAGGGCTTGCATGGAATTTTGCTAAGTATAAATATGCTATTCCTTGGGAATTCCTAGTAGGTGTAGTCTTAGTAGAATTTTCTCTAATTTAAGATACTTGTTATGTTATCATGCTTAGCCTAGATAGTAGCAAACAAGGGTGGAATATATTCATGCTACGGAAATTTTGCTAAGTCCTTGACTTATGTTTTGATTAATAAAACAACTAAGTGAATGAATCACCTGGTGGAATGGTATGATGGTTTGTGTTGAGTGGTTACACAAGGCCCATGTATATGGTTTACCTTGTGTATCACACTTGTGTAAAGCCACCCAGGAACAAAGGGATTTGTGATACTTAGTGTTGAGAAGCTTCTAGTGCAACCACATGGCATATGGGCTCTGCCTTGATCATATAGGTTCCAATAACTTAGCAAGATGGACAGCTGGTGGTAGGGTGATAGGATGAAACGCGTCCATGGTGGTCTAAGGGAAGGCTTCTGAAAGATCTTGTCTCGATGCATGTCGAGTATTGTGGGGAAAGTGCACCACCTCTCGAGAGGGTAAAACCTAAGTACTTAGCCGTGTCCCCGTCAACGGACAATTTGAGCATCATAGACATTGAAGCTATCAAGGATCTCCTCATCCCAATTTCTAAGTTAAAAACTTATGGTTGAACAAGGGTTAAAGGATTCACCAATGTCTATTGGTGGTTCCTTGGGAGTTTTTGAAAAATAAAAACTTAGTGTTTTTCAACTGATAGGAAAAACCTATTTTGAGCAAAGCAATCCTAAGCTATACTTAGCCAAATTCATATAGATGTTAGATACTACTATTCTACTATGGTATCACTTGCCAATACAATTCCAAATGTATTGAGCCACTATGGCGGTAACTTATGATGTTGCAGGTTACTCTAATGAGGATTAGGGTTGTGTAACTACCTCGGTGAATTACGCTCCTAGTACAAGCCTGGATGATCAGAAATGGTTGAAATAGTACGGTGGGGCCCAAATGCCACTCACAGGTAGACCTTTCGGCCGTCCCAACCATTTCCAAACATCGGGACAAGAACGGGCGGCGTAATCAGCGAAGGATCAACTACATACACAAATGAGTATGTATGCAAGCCACCATACAATAGTACATCGAGCCATTCCATCTAAAAAGAAAGGAAATATATAGCATACGGCAAGATCCAAATATCCTAGATAGATATAATAGTTTGGGATATCTCCTCATACATCAATCAATGAGTATCAAGCGAGCGGAAGACAAAATCGATACGGATAAGAAGCAAATCGGCATAAGATGCCCCATAAATAAGCACATCCCGCCCACAGATCTCACGGATCCCCGTTCCCGGAATCTCTACACCGAATGATCGTTGCCCACATCGTCCGTCTCTTCCACCCAGTATCCATCTTGCGAGTGTACCTGTTCATCTGAACCAATAATTTATCGTGTGAGACCCTAGGGTTTTCAGCAAGTCTTTATGCCTCTAAAGGGACACAACACAGGGTGACGAATTGCAGCAAAAGATAAACCCTAGAAATTCTATAGATACTGCTAACCATCCGCCTAACCAGAGATAGACGGATGTCCGTGAATTAGTAACAACATGATTATAACAGTATATAACGGTAATCTTAACAGATCCATCCTCCTCCTCGCTTAGCGAGGAAGCGGACGAACAACCCCCATCCGTTGGCAGTTTTATTATTCATTCCATGAGTGTTGCACTAATTACTAGTCAGGTACCTTGTCTAGTCAAGTTAATAGCGGTACTTTAGTTATGCTTGTCTATGATCGAGAAACTGTGCTCCAAGTCATCCATAACCGCGGACATGGCTTTCAGAAAGTTTTACCCTGCAGGGGTGCACAAATAGCAACACACACTCGATATGCCTCGGAAAAACCAAATCAAAACCCAACGAGGCAGTCACGACAAAGCAATTATAGGATTCAGAAATATTTCAGGGGGCCACCCCATTGAGCTACCATAGCGAAGTTAGCTGACTCGAGACGGACTCAAGGTTTGCGTCAATGGCGTGAGCATGGGAACCGAAAATGTGACTGGGCTTGTCGACACCGCGAAAACACTCCACTTTCCTAACAAAGATACAGTGGCAAAGACCTCGCACAATTTAAATAAAGCAGTAAAGCATGGCATAAGTACAGGATAGTAAATAAAACCTCAAACTAGTTTGTGGCCCCAAGAAATAAGAATGAATCAAGCTATGGCTCAGGGGGGTCCATAAGGCCTCCCGGATGTGGATAGCACGAATAATCTTGGAACAGGAATCAAGTACTCGGGGTCTTACGGGGCACAAGTGAGCCTGAAAAACCAAATAGCGAATATGGCTCACCGATGCCACTTTCATTAGTTATCCCATTACTACTCAGGTTAAGTTGTATAGGCACCTCGTTATCCATCAGACACTCACATACCCTACACATGCTGTTCTACGACTCGCATGGCTCAAACAAATCCTGTAGTAATGGCTCATGGGATGGAGGAACAAGCTTCGGTGGGGTTTAAAAGTAAAGGCTATGCAATACTTGGGATTCAATTTAATGCAATCGCGACTCAATGATGCAAGAATAAGATAGAGGCAATAGGTACTGTATGTATGCAAGCATGTGGTAGTGCTTGCCTGGCAGCTTAGTTGAAGCAAAGGATGGATCTGGGTAGTGTTCCTGGTTCTCTTGATATATCCCCTGCTCAGCGTCTATTCGAAGAAGAACCAAACAAACAAGGGCCAACATAAATAAAGTGCACAAGCATGTGAATAAATGCGACAAGCAAACAATCATGTCATGATGAATGATGCACAATTTGCATGGCAATAAGGTAGCATGGCATGGGTGAGGTGTGAAGTACAAGATTAAATCATTTTATTAAGTTTTGGCCCCATTTTATTCACAATTAAGTTGCTGTTCACTTTATATTTATATGATGCATGCTGCAAAACAAACCATGGAATGCATAAACAGAAAGGTCTCGTCGAGCTAATCATTTTAGACATATTATTTGTTAAATTTGGAGTTATAAAACAAAAGTTATTAATTAATTAAGATAAAAGGGCATATTATTGTAATTTAAATAAACTTGGAAAATAAAGTGTCCAACATATATTTTAAAGGTCATATTTGAATTCCTCACATTTTTCTGATTTGAAAACATATATTATTTGTATTATTTGGATTAATATTTGAATAGTTATTTAAAACCAGAATTTAATTTGAATTTGAATTAATTTGAAAAAGATTTGACTTAAAACAGATTCCAGAAATACTTTTGTTACTCAGGTTTAGCAGACGTGACGGACGGGTGGGCCTCTCTGCTGGGATTCCATCACGCCTGAAACATTTTACACATGCTGCGCTAGCTCAAGCGAATAATGAGGCGGGGAGTGCTCATGAGGCCACGTGACACGGACGACCAAGGGGATGCCACCTTGCGCAGGGACTGCGGGTTGAGCCTAGGGTTTTGGAGGAGCTTTTTTACAAAAGCGCCATGAGGATGACGAGTGGGCCACGAGGGAGCGCGGGTTAAGCATAAAGAGAGGCAGGGGGTTTTCCGCAAAAGAGCGGCCGCGGTACTGTACTTCTTCTCTCTCTGTCGACAAAACGGTGCTCGACACGGACCTTGGACTGGCAGCGTGGGGAATAGAACGGGACTGGCGGGGTCTTGGCAGGCGGCGAGAGACTAGATATGGTTCTGCGCCTTGAAGCGGCGAAGATGCACTCCAACGAAGCGGAGCCGTTCGACGCAAGGCCAGCGAGACTAGAAGTCAGAGGCGGACCGTGTTAGGGGTGGGGTTGCTCACCGCGAGGATGCTGACGGTGTCTGTTCGGGCCGAGGCGCTGGCGATCGCCGATGATGCAGAGGCCGGCGATCTAGGGTTTCCGGTGGGCGCGGCGCTGGTTCTGGCGGCTCCGGCGCTTTTCCTCCGCGACTGCGTGTACAGGCGGCCTCCCCGGAGTCTCCTCGTTCTCCTCGATCACCTCCCCATCGTGCTCGTAAATGCAGAACGGTAGCCACAGGGGGCCGAGGTTGCAGCGATGGCGTGGCAGTGGCGATGGAGAAGAGAGGGAGGCAGGGCGCCTGGGGTAGATCTGGGGAACCAGGAGGCGTGTGGCGGGGTAAAGCAGAGGGGTAGAGGAGGAGCGTGGGGAGCGGTGGATGTAAAGGTGGCTGGGTGCCACCTTTCTTCTCCCTCCTCGCTCACGTCTTTGGCCGGGGCAGGCGAGCGCATGGGAGCCGGGTGTGGGGTAGGGTGGTCTGGGAGGCAGGGGCAGGCTCGGGCTAGGGCCACAAGGCAGAGAGGGAGGGAGCTAGAGAGAGAGGGGGAGCCTCGGTAGGTTAGAGCTAGGCTCGGGTAGAGCTAGGTTTGGAGCTAGGTTAGGGTTTGGGGGTTGGTAGCTAGGCAGGGAGGTGGGGGGAGAGAGGGTGGCCGGTGGGGCCAGCTAGGTGAGAGAGGGAGGTAGGGCCGAGAGAGAGGGGGACATGTTAGCTAGGGTTTGGTCATGGCGGGATTTAAGGAGAGAGGGGGGTGGCTTAGGGTTTAGGTGAGAGGGGGGTGTGGTTTAGATTAGAGAGAGAGCTAGAGAGAGAGATGGAGTGGTGAACTTTTGGGCAAGATCAAGCATGATGTGCCAAGCTCCCACAAGATTTTGACAAGGAAATGGAAGGAGAATAGGTGGTGAGGATTAAGCAAGATCACACTAGATCAAGCCAAGAGAAGGGGAAGATAGAGGTGCTCCACTCAAAACAAATAAAATCCAAATGACAAGCAAAAAGGTGGTACTTGCATGGCCCATGCAAAATATTTAATACCATGATTATATAGTGAAAACAATTATATTAAACATGGCATTGTTCCTTTGCATTCCCAAAAGTGGAATCAAGCCAAGCCAAAGAAAAGAAAGGATTCCCCATGTGGAGTATTTGGAGATGGCCATGTTTGAAATACAATGGGACTTGCTAGTGTGTATATGACACTAGGTAGTTAATAAGCCCACAAAATATCCCAACATGAGCATAAATCCATATGGGAGCTAGGAAAAAGGGTTCCACTCACAAGGCATGCAAAGGTGGCCATGTGGCTCTCATATATCAATAATGTGAAAACAACATGATGCCAAGATGAGAGCATGTGGAAAAGAATTGGATCCATCCCAACCCACATGAGCTAGAGGCAAACTCAAATAAAATGCAAAGCTCATATTTTAGTTGGATGGTGGAATTATAAGGTGGTGAAAGAAAGGTGGTGGAGTTAATAAGAGATATGCCCCCAACTCAACTTGGGCATTAAACAATATATCAAGAACCAAATACAATATCAAGAGGCAAATACAATTAATAATGCATATGAGATAAGAACCAAATCAAAAAGGGTTTTATATGATGCTCAAATGCAAGGAGGCATGATGACATGAGCATAATATGATGATGATGCAACAACTCTATATATATTAAGGTAGCATTATATAGACTAGGCTAGTAGCATTGCAATTGTTAGACAATTGGGATGCTACAACTCTCCCCCACTAAACAAGAATCTCGCCCCGAGATTCCTAGGAAAAAGAGAACAACACAAGAAGAGGCGGGTGTTCGGAACGAAGGTGACCCTTGCGTTCCCAAGATGATGTCGAACGGAATGGTGCGACCACTACACCTTGCAAAACTTGCTAGACTTGTTGCGAGTCTTGCGTTTTGCTAGAGACACAAAGGTTGGATGGATTGAGGGATAAAAGAATAGAACCACTTGTGAAAGAGAGGAGAAGATGATGTATCATGGTTCAAGATAGACACACCGTTAAGATTGAAGATTTTCTGATACTAGAGAGGATGGATCTTTATCTCGCCAGAAGAGAAGAGCTAGATTGGAGAGGTTTGAACCACTATGACAATAGCATCGTATCCTCTCTCGGATTTGAGAAAAGAGGTATGGAAACAATATTGCCTTCAAACAATAGAGTCCCTTGATATCAACAGGAAGATTTAGCTAGACATCGTCGGATTAGATTCTTGTTGCGCCGGTAAGAACTAAGGATCACGCAATTGAGGTGCGCGGATATAACTTCCAGAGACGGATGTGTAGCTATATCATGGTGGAATCCTGAGAAGCAAAGATTATGGAGGATCTGGAGCTTATGGTAGAGATACTTATTGCTTTCTTTAGCCTTGAGGCTAACGCAATAAATTGCGGTTGAGGGCATCAACCATAATTGGCTTTACCACAGAAAAAGAATTGATGAAACCAAGAGAGATATTTTCCTTTCATCTTGTTTGGGGATGTAGGGCACCGGTAGAATGACGAGGATATAAAAGAGTTTGCGTTTGTTTCCACCAGATAATTGAAGATTTGCTCCGTGTAGGAAAATACGAGATCACCAACAAGAGATTATTGATTACTTTCTTCGAGAGAGCACTCCGGGAAAACAAGGACGGAAGTAAAAGTATCGAGGGATAAAGGCCACTTCTAACTTCCGTGGAATTGGTGGAATCACATTAATTCACCAATTCAATGTACAAGAGCGAATGATAAGAGTAGTGGTATGGTAGCTACTCCATCCCGCTCAAAGCATTACTCCGCACATGAATAGGAAAACCATGCATCCCAACTACCAAAACAGACTAAAGGTATTGATAAGAAGATCTCATGGAACTCCGTAAGAAAACAAAGATTGATGCAAACGATTCCCGGATCCAAGATAGATAAGGGTGATCATGTTGTCGTCATACCTGATGTAACAAGCCACCGGAAAGATATGAAGGAAGATCACGGAGACAACTGCAAGATTCAACAACTACCGAAAAGATAACACCAACTTGAACAGAAGGATTACGAAAGATCTGAAAAGTCTTCATGGCCTCCGGTGGATTGAGCATAGACGATAGAACAGGAGGGTTTCAAGAGATTACTTGACGAGACTGAGGTGAAAAGAACTGCATGTTCTTCTTGAAAAGATTGAGAGAGATTTAGCAGTCCTGAGGAAAATCTTCGGCGGAACGACGATGATAACTTGCCAACAAGGAACAACTCCGGATTGGTTGAAGATGGAAGATGGAATTAACAATGAACTTGCTGATTCCAGAATTGAAGCGATCTATTTAGCAGAAGGACGTGGCCGAGATAGGTGACTTGAAAAAGTCAGAGTTCTCACTTTGAGACTTTGCACACAGGCAGTGTTCTCAAAGCTTGAGAGAAAAGACATAGATGATCTTCCATGTCCTTCCATTGATATAGAATAAGCAAGCATATTATCAACATATACCACCAAGGATTAACAAGATATTCCCAGAATATCAAGTTCAAAAGGCGAGAGAAACGAACAAATGCTCGAAACACTTTCTGAGCTCAACGCTCTTTGAAAGATCATTATTACGAGCACGGGTTCGTGTTGAAGAAGATGCACTGGAAGAATAGATTATCTGGTCCTTCAGAAGAAAAAGAGATGTCACCTGATTCACATTGTCGATTGGATCACCAGTTACAAAGATAAAGAGATCTAGGATAAGAACCGATGATATAGCTTTTCTTATGGTATGAGCTATCAGAGACGAAAAAGATGTGCAGATATGGAGTTCAAAAAGATGTGCAGCATGATAAACAGATGTTAGACCACCGTAGTGCCTTGGGGAAACTCCGGATTGCCAAAGAAGAAAAGAAACTCTAGGATTAAGCGCCGGTGACAAAAGAATGAGTTAGCATGGACATGCTGATAAAAGGAAGATAGATAATGTTTCACACACGACTGAAAAGGAGTGTGGAAACACAGATGGATCAAAGAAAAAATTTCCGCATTTTCGGCATTAAAATACCAATAGATGCGCAAAATCAGATAACGAATCAAGATTAGTGACTCTACCTCTCTACCTGATAAGTGATTCTGCACAGAAAGCGGAGTTGCTAGAAGGAAGGACACCCTTAAGAAGATGGCACCGGTTAACAAGGAGCCAGATAGATCGCGACGGTTTGCAAAAGCCTGTCAGTATGGAATGTACCAACAGTTGATAACCAAAAGGCAGATAAAGATAACATGTTGGATGCAACAGATAGACAAGGAATTACACACACACACACACACACTTTCTATGGTACTACGGAAACCCAGAACACGTGAATCCTAGTTTGAATTTTAAGAAGAGGATTGAAAACGTTGCACTTCCTTACCAGAAAAGGATGGGTGGTTGGGTAAGAAGAAAAGTGGAAGCAGTCCTACTCTCGCGTTTTGTTTTTCCCTAGTATACATAACTACCAAAATATTTGCTAGATGACAACGACCATTTGGTGAGACCTGAAGGGGGATGGCTCGATACCAATTGTAACTACCTCGGTGAATTACGCCCTAGTACAAGCACGGATGATTAGAAATGGTTGAAATAGTACTGGGGCCCAAATGCCACTCACAGTAGACCTTTCGGCCGTCCCAACCATTTCCAAACATCGGGACAAGAATAAGCGGCGTAATCGGCAAAGCGAAGGGATCAACTACATACACAAATGAGTATGTATGCAAGCCACCATACAATAGTACATCAGAGCCATTCCATCTAAAAAGAAAGGAAATATAGCAACGCCATACGGCAAGATCCAAATATCCTAGATAGATATAATAGTTTGGGATATCTCCTCATACATCAATCAACAGAGTATCAAGCGGAAGCGGAAGACAAAATCCGAGTACGAATAAGAAGCAAATCGGCATAAGATGCCCCATAAATAAGCACATCCCGCCCACAGATCTCACGGATCCCGTTCCGGAATCTCTACACCAATGATCGCTTGCCCACATCGTCTGCTCTTCCACCCAAAGATCCGTCTTGCGAGTGTACTGTTCATCCGAACCAATAATTTATCGTGTGAGACCCTAGGGTACAAGCAAGTCTTGATGCCTCTAAAGGGGACACAACCTAGGGTGACGCAATTGCAGCAAAAGATAAACCCTAGCAATTCTATAGATACTCGCTAACCATCCGCCTAACCAGAGATAGACGGATGTCCGTGAATTAGTAACAACAGTTATAACAGTTATAACGGTAATCTTAACAGATCCATCCTCCTCCTCGCTTACCAACGAGGAAGCGGACGAACAACCCCCATCCGTTGGCAGTTTTATTATTCATTCCATGAGTGTTGCACTAATTACTAGTCAGGTACCTTGTCTAGTCAAGTTAATAGCGGTACTTTAGTTATGCTTGTCTATGATCGAGAAACTGTGCTCCAAGTCGTCCATAACCGCGGACACGGCTTCGAAAAGTTTTACCGCAGGTGCACAAATAGCAACAGACACTCGATATGCCTCGAAAAACCAAATCAAAACCCAACGAGGCAGTCACGACAAAGCAATTATAGGATTCAGAAATATTTCAGGGGGCCACCCCATTGAGCTACCCGCAACGAAGTTAGCTGACTCCGAGACGGACTCAAGGTTTGCGTCAATGGCTGTGAACGACTAGGAACCCGAAAATGTGACTGGGCTTGTCGACACCGCGAAAACACTCCGCTTTCCTAACAAGACAAAGGTGCAAGACCTCGCACAATTTAAATAAAGCATAAAGCATGGCATAAGCAGGATAGTAAATAAAACCTCAAACTAGTTTGTGGCCCCAAGAAATAAGAATGAATCAAGCTCGCCTGTGGGGGTCCATAAGGCCTCCCGGATGTGGATAGCGCGAATAATCTTGGAACAGGAATCAAGTACTCGGGGTCTTACGGGGCACAAGTGAGCCTGAAAAACCAAATAGCGAATATGGCTCACCGATGCCACTTTCATTAGTTATCCCATTACTACTCAGGTTAAGTTGTATAGGCACCTCGTTATCCATCAGACACTCACATACCCTACACATGCTGTTCTACGACTCGCATGGCTCAAACAAATCCTGTAGTAATGGCTCATGGGATGGAGGAACAAGCTTCGGTGGGGTTTAAAAGTAAAGGCTATGCAATACTTGGGATTCAATTTAATGCAATCGCGACTCAATGATGCAAGAATAAGATAGAGGCAATAGGTACTGTATGTATGCAAGCATGTGGTAGTGCTTGCCTGGCAGCTCAGTTGAAGCAAAGGATGGATCTGGGTAGTGCTCCTGGTTCTCTTGATATATCCCCTGCTCAGCGTCTATTCGAAGAAGAACCAAACAAACAAGGGCCAACATAAATAAAGTGCACAAGCATATGAATAAATGCGACAAGCAAACAATCATGTCATGATGAATGATGCACAATTTGCATGGCAATAAGGTAGCATGGCATGGGTGAGGTGTGAAGTACAAGATTAAATCATTTTATTAAGTTTTGGCCCCATTTTATTCACAATTAAGTTGCTGTTCACTTTATATTTATATGATGCATGCTGCAAAACAAACCATGGAATGCATAAACAGAAAGGTCTCGTCGAGCTAATCATTTTAGACATATTATTTGTTAAATTTGGAGTTATAAAACAAAAGTTATTAATTAATTAAGATAAAAGGGCATATTATTGTAATTTAAATAAACTTGGAAAATAAAGTGTCCAACATATATTTTAAAGGTCATATTTGAATTCCTCACATTTTTCTGATTTGAAAACATATATTATTTGTATTATTTGGATTAATATTTGAATAGTTATTTAAAACCAGAATTTAATTTGAATTTGAATTAATTTGAAAAAGATTTGACTTAAAACAGATTCCAGAAATACTTTTGTTACTCAGGTTTAGCCAGACACAGACGCTGACGGGTGGGCCTCTCTGCTGACTGGGATTCCACTGCGCGCAGAAACATTTTACACCGCGAGCTGCGCTAGCTCAAGCGAATGACAAAGGGGCTGGTGCTCATGGGCCACGTGATGACGGACGACCAAGGGGATGCCACGCGCGGGGGGACTGGTTGAGCCTCGGGTTTTGGAGGAGCTTTTTTACAAAAGCGCCACGAGGCTGACGAGTGGGCCACGAGGGCGCGCGGGTTAAGCATAAAGAGAGGCAGGGGGGTTTCCGCAAAAGAGCGGCCATGCAGATTTCTTCTCTCTCGCCGACAAACGATGCTCGACACGGACGTGATGCGTGGGGAATAGAACTGGGGACTGGCAGCAAGGCGTGAGGCGGCAGCCATCGGGCTAGCGGGGTTGCTTGTCGGGAGGCGGCGAGGACTAGATATGGTTCTGCGCTTTGGGGCGAGCAGAAGATAAAGGCACTCCGACGAAGCGGAGGCCGCTCACGCAAGGCCCGGCGAGACTAGGGGGTACAGAGAGGGACCGTGTCGGTGGGGTTGCTCACCGCGAGGATGCTGACGGTGTCTGTCGGGCGAGGCCGGGCGATCGCCGATGATGCAGAGGCCGGGCGATCTAGGGTTTCCGTGGGCGGGCGCTGGTTACGCGGCCCGGCTTTTCCTCCGCGACTGCGTGTACAGGCGGCCTCCCCGGAGTCTCCTCGTTCTCCTCGATCACCTCCCCGTCGTGCTCGTCGTCTGGAACGGTGTAGCCACGAGGGGGCCAAGGGTTGCCGGCGATGGCGTAGCCGGTGGCGATGGAGAAGAGAGGGGGAGAGGCAGGGCGCCTTCGGGGTAGATCTGGGGAACCAGAGGAGGCGTGTGGCGGGGGTAAAGCAGAGGGGTCGAGGAGAGGAGCATGGGAGCAGGTGGATGTAAAGGTGGCTTGGTGCCACCTTTCTTCTCCTCCGGCCACGTGCTAGGGTCGGCAGGGCAGCGCATGGGGAGCCGGGCAGGGGTAGGGGTGGTCTAGGAGGCGGTGCTGGGCTATGGCCACAAGGCAGAGGGAGGAGCTAGAGAGAGGGGGAGCCTCGGTAGGTTAGAGCTAGGCTCGGGTAGAGCTAGGTTTGGAGCTAGGTTAGGGTTTGGGGGTTGGTAGCTAGGCAGGGAGAGGTGGCCAGGGAGAGAGGGTGGCCGGTGGGGCCAGCTAGGTGAGAGAGGGAGGTAGGTCTGAGAGAGAGGGGGACATGTTAGCTAGGGTTTGGTCATGGCGGGATTTAAGGAGAGAGGGGGGTGGCTTAGGGTTTAGGTGAGAGGGGGGTGTGGTTTAGATTAGAGAGAGAGAGCTAGAGAGAGAGATGGAGTGGTGAACTTTTGGACAAGATCAAGCATGATGTGCCAAGCTCCCACAAGATTTTGACAAGGAAAGGGAAGGAGAAGAGGTGGTGAGGATTAAGCAAGATCACACTAGATCAAGCCAAGAGAAGGGGAAGATAGAGGTGCTCCACTCAAAACAAATAAAATCCAAATGACAAGCAAAAAGGTGGTACTTGCATGGCCCATGCAAAATATTTAATACCATGATTATATAGTTAAAACAATTATATTAAACATGGCATTGTTCCTTTGCATTCCCAAAAGTGGAATCAAGCCAAGCCAAAGAAAAGAAAGGATTCCCCATGTGGAGTAGTTGGAGATGGCCATGTTTGAAATACAATGGGACTTGCTAGTGTGTATATGCCACTAGGTAGTTAATAAGCCCACAAAATATCCCAACATGAGCATAAATCCATATTAATCCATATGGGAGCTAGGAAAAAGGGTTCCACTCACAAGGCATGCAAAGGTGGCCATGTGGCTCTCATATATCAATAATGTGAAAACAACATGATGCCAAGATGAGAGCATGTGGAAAAGAATTGGATCCATCCCAACCCACATGAGCTAGAGGCAAACTCAAATAAAATGCAAAGCTCATATTTTAGTTGGATGGTGGAATTATAAGGTGGTGAAAGAAAGGTGGTGGAGTTAATAAGAGATATGCCCCCAACTCAACTTGGGCATTAAACAATATATCAAGAACCAAATACAATATCAAGAGGCAAATACAATTAATAATGCATATGAGATAAGAACCAAATCAAAAAGGGTTTTATATGATGCTCAAATGCAAGGAGGCATGATGACATGAGCATAATATGATGATGCAACAACTCTATATATATTAAGGTAGCATTATATAGACTAGGCTAGTAGCATTGCAATTGTTAGACAATTGGGATGCTACAGGTTGTGAGTCTACACTCAACATGATTGCCTGTGGCACATGAAGATGAAGACTTATAGATATTTACTTTATGATTATGAACTCTTGTACTAGCCTTTGGCGAGTTGTAAAATACTATGTTATCTCTGGAATAACGATGTAATAACGACCTTTGTATCTATGTACTTCATCTTAAACTATGGATGCTAGCATTTGATCTAGGGACTAGCATTGCAATCACAGGGACATTTACCTTATAAAGGTGGGGTCTTACAGAAGGTATCAGAGAACTGTGTTGCCTGTAGGAATATGACCCTAAGTTGGATTAGACTAAGGAAACCACTAGGAAGAAAATGCAACTCTTTGAAAATTCCACATTTGTCTTTTTCTTCTTGTAAACCTCTTCTAATCTTCTTTCTCATCTCTATTTGTAGATGGCCGCCATCAACGAAGCTGTCAAGAAGGGACCACTCATGACCATGACTTTAAAATGTGAAACGGAGTTTCCCAAAGCACTCAAAACCCTTATGGTTAGCTTGGGGATACATGGTGAGGCCGTGTACAAGGGATTTCCAGTTATGGATGAAGGAGAAGAATATTGGTGGGTACAACTTCACTTGTACAAAAACAAGGGAGACAACCACAAAGAGTCGGGATTCTACATGGGCACCAACTCAGAAATGTATACGACATTCTTTGACTCTACAAGAAACGCAGCTTGGAGTGCTATCAGGGAGCTTGGTGAAAGACTCAAGTGTAGAATGCTCAACACCCAAAATGACCTTAAAGAGGAGAAGAAGTATACCCAAGACTTAGAGACCGCCATAAAACGTCTAAGGGAAGATATCATAGACTTAACATATGAGTGATAATTGTAACGTACTCCGCTAGTTGGACCACCACACTTGTCGTTTTCTCACAAAAAAAATTCTAAGCTATGTTTGAACCTTAGTGCTTGTGGTTGAATTTGTATGCCATGACTTGTATATTTTATAGATGATTGTATGCTTTTTACTATCTTTTTACTGTCTTGTTTTTCTCTTACTTGTGTTGTTCTAATATTTCTCTATCTTATACATTAGATGCCTAGCTTTGTGATCAGCACTGCCAAGGAGTTCAATGGAACTCGTTTTGGTTCGCGTATCGTGCAGTTCACTAGTGTGCTCAACCTCCCACTTCCTAGCATTAAGGAACTCCAGCTTACCAAGTTCAAGAGGAAGGATTTTGGGGGCTTTAGAGACACACAACCGGGACGCCAGACGGAGCCACTCATGGAGGAGATTTCCTTCAAGGTGATGCACGATGACAAAGAGAAGGGTCTAGATGTAGTCATACAGGAGCTACTCGGACGCCTCTGCGGACGCCACTCCACCGAGCTTAGGGGCCTCTACTTCCACCCGTTCTGGAGACATGATGAGGAGGGAGAGGCATTAGTGTATGAGGGCGCTACTAGAGAAACGATAGAGCCAGTTCGTCTGTACCTCCATGACCTAGAGGGTCTTATTAGACACCTCGACACGGATAGGACCAACGTCATGCTTAGCAATGACGAGCTCTAGGTTCAGTTGAGGAAGAAGGACAATGTCTTCACAGAGCAAGACGAGATCGTCAAGGAGATGGAGTCCAAATTCGAGAGCCAGGACAAGAAGTTCAAGAAACAGGAGAAGAGAGTTCAGGACAGAAATAAGAAGATCAAGGACATCAGGGCCAAGATAGAGGCCAAGGACTTTGAGTTAGAGACTCAGCAAAAGGTGATAGAGAGGCTTCACTCACAGAAGAGAGCCCTTCACGCGAAGATTGAGGCCTTGACCACCATCTTGGAGGAGTACAAGTCAGCTATGGAGACAGCCGGACTTACTCTTGTGGATGTGGAGGTCGACATGGAGGAGTAGTGTTGACTACTCAACTATATATTTATCTATCATCCTTTGATTTATTGAGTCGCAATGATCATCCAACATGTGGATGGCTTGCTATTATGTTTACTTTTCCAAAACTTGTTGTTTATGTTGTTTAAACTCTATGTTTATCTTGTGATTGTTTATTGTGTTTGTTGCTAGGTGATGTATTGCGCATGGCATCTATGGGCTATATCTCATTACTTATATTTATTGAAACCATAGATGCCTCCCTGTCATGCCAATCCCAATCCAAACAACAACAACAACAGCAACAACAACAACAACAACAACAAAAACAAAAACAAAAACAACAACAACAACAACAATAACGTCAATCCCGAGATGTAGCAGTTGATGATAGCTCAAACTCAACTGATGCAGATGATGACCCAGTTCATGGCCAATCAAAACCAGAATCAGAACAATAACAACATGTAACATGCCCAGAATCAAAACAATAACAACATGTAACGCGCCTCTCTTTCCCTAATTGCCTGCTCGATCCGTTCTCCGGAAACCAGCCGGCGGTGTGGGGATCGCTGCTTTGGATCTAATAAAGGTGGTGGTCCTTTGGTTTCTTCCGCACGAAGACGAAGATCTGCTTGATGTCTGCCCTCGTTGATCTGGTCTGGAGAGGCGCGTACCGGAAGGCTCCGCCGGCGAACTCCCATGGGCGTATCATGCCTGGAGGTTGCTAGATCGGAAGGTATTCTGTCGTGCGCACCTTGTTTTTCTGGCCGTTTGGTTCCAGCGGGAGTGTTGCGAAGCTATGATGTTTGCTCCCACCAAGCGCCATTCTTAGAGCCATGGTGAAGTCAGATGCGGAGAATGTCAGGATAGCGGAAATATGAGGGTAGCGATGGTGATTTTTGTTCTTGTGGCGACGGAGATCTGGCTGCGTGATCTGGGACTCGTTGCAGACACTATTAGTGCGGGAAGACAACACAGGGGGAGTTCCATGTCTTATCTTGCAGGTTGAAAATCCAAGGTTTGGCCTTAACTGGTTGTGCCTGGCAATGACCTTGTTGAAGGCATTGTTTTGTGAGCAAGGACTTTCTCCAGGGTGAAAACCTATGATCTTTGATCGGTCAACGACGGCGCTTGGGCACTATTTCCTTCTTGAAGGCGTTGTTATTGGAGTGGAGGACTTCCAGTGTTGTTCTGATGGTGTCACTGTCGTTACTTTGTGGACTAGTTCTCTATAGCGGGACCTTTCTTTTTTTGTAATTATTCTTTCTTTTTTTCTGGGTTGTGTGCATTCGTAGAGCCTCTAGGGCATGCCTTGTTGCAGATGCTGGGTGTAATTGGTATCCTGTGATATTAATATATACTATTTTCCAAAAAAACAACATGTAACATCCCAAAATTCATGAATTACAAAATCTTGCATTTCTTCGTACATTCATAGCATTCTTGACTTGCACAAAAAATTTCAAATCAAAACTCCAAATAAAACCATTTCTATGCCTATTATCTATATATATCATTAAGGTGTGGTTTTATTTTATTTTCAAAGGATAAAAGTGTAGTGGTCTAAACAGTGGTGTTTGACACACATTTAAGTGCAAGGTTCACACTACAAAAATCTAGAGAAGATTTGAAATCAAACTTATTTGAATTTGGGTTTGAAAATGATTCCTGAAAAATAAAACAGAAAAAAAAGGCAAAAGGAAAAAAATAAAATAGCCGCTGCCCTTTTGGCCCAACTCTAGAACAGGCCTAGCAAGCCCACCCGGCCATTTCCCCTCTCCCCTCTCTCTCACCCGCGCTCGCCTTACCCCGCTGACACTGCCAGTGGCCCCGTCCCAGCTCAGCGTCGTCTTCCCCACCCCGCACGCGCAGACGCCGTCGTCGCCTGTTTCCTCCCCCATCAACACCGTGTTGATTACAGGCTTAATAGCCATTGATCCTCTGCGTGATTCCCTCGCCCCCGCTAGCTACTTAACCCCCTCTCCGCTGCGGTCATTTCCCCCTAACTTTCCTTGCCAGAATGCCACCAGGTTGCGCGTATTTGCACTTGCGACGCCGCTGCCCGAGCATCTCCGGTGAGCTATTCTGGTGAGTCTCGAGCGCCCCCTTGCCCATAGTTCACTCAGTGTTGTTCCTATGAACCTTGCGCATCCTCTGACACCACTGGTTCGTCCTGTACTGGCCCAGGTCATCGACTCCATCGAGCACTGCGAGCACCCGACGTCGTCATCAACTCCGGCGAGCAATAGCGGTACGAATCGAACGACCCTTGGCCTCAGGTTCAAACCATGTTGAGCGACTCGTCCTTGTGCACGCACTGATGCTATTTCTTTTTCTTAGGGAGACCTAGAACGTAGTCGTCGTCTCCGCCAACCCGTGCCTGACGCCAGCACGGTTTCCGGCGAGCTCTCACGGCCACTACAGCACGCCCTCGCCCACGCCAGCGACACCTTGAGCATCCTCGTGCTCTCGTGAGTCTGGTAAGCTGCTTCACCGCCCCTAGCCCCCTCTGGAATCGCCGGAGCATCGCTGCCAGTAGCGCCGCCGCCAGCACCCATTAGTGCAGCCAGATTCTGGTCGCATGCGTCATAGCCATTAGATCTAGATCCAGTGGATCTGATTAGATCACTTAACGAAGGGGTACGCTTACATCTGAGCCACGGGATCAAACTTAAATCCTATGTCCCATGTTGGCCAATCCGCGCGAAGCGGTATGGGCCAATCAGATGCGTCCACGTGTCTGAGATTTAGATTTAAAATCTGTTTTTAAATCTACTAGAGATTTCAACTTGTAAAAATCATATCTTTTGTTCTGTTTATCCAAAAAATGCAAATAATATATCATTGGATTTAGAAAAATAAATCCTACACTACTGTGGTCTTAAATTTGTATTTTGCTTCTGTAAAATTAGGTTTGTTTGCAGAATCAAATATAGTCTTATTTTGGCCATATAAATTATTTAGAAAATGTTTTTAAAGCAAATTTAAGTTTATTTAGACTATAATTAGTTGATTTTGTGTTCAGTACTATTTGGTTTGAATAGTTTAGTGTAGAAAATCCACTCCATTGCATTTGCATGCATTCATATATTTTTGCTTGATTATTTGAAAGTGAATTTGGTGCTATTATTTTATGTGTAGATTTTGGTGCTAGTGGTGATTGTGATTGTGAAGATTGTTGCTACTCCCCCAACTACCAAGGCAAGTGGTGAT